>CM057449.1:210757500-210950000 GCA_016271365.2 Neoceratodus forsteri | reverse complement strand
CCTCTTTAGAGAACCATAGTGGTTTTCTTCTTCTTTTCCCTTTGCCCACTATCCTAATGCATTGGTTTGTTATATCCACTATGGCTCCTTTCAGTTTCAGCCATTGTTCTTCCACCCCCTCTATTACCTCTATCTTCCTCAGGACTGCTTGTATACATCTACCCATTTCAATAAAGTCCACCCTCCTGAAATATAATACTCTTGTCCTTTTGTGGCTTAATTGAGTCCGTGTCTCCATGTTGAACCATACCATGTGATGGTCGTTGGACCCCAGCTGCCTTTCCACCAGTATTTCTTTGACTCTGTTCCAGTTGGTCCGTCCATACCAGGTCCAGAATGGACTTGTACCTGGTTGACTCATGAACCAGCTGCCTGAGTCCAACCCCCTGCAGGGATTCCAGGATAGCTGTGCTTCTGGCTGAAGCAGCCACCTGGGTGGCATAATCCACATCTGGCATATTGAAGTCCCCCAGTAGCAGGATTTCTCCTTTAACTTCCATGTCATGTATGTTCTCCAGTAGTTCCCAGTCTACTCCCTCCCTCTGTGTCAGAGGTCTATAGATCACCACTGTGCATACTGCTGTTCCATTTCCTGGCTCCAGGGTGACCTACATTACTTTGGCCTCCCCTTGTCTTCCCTGAACTTTTGAAGCCTTTATACCATCTCTGATGTACAAGGCCACTTCCCCACCCTTTTTACCCTTCCTGTCCCTCCTGAACAGTGTATAGCCTAGTACATTGACTTCCCAACCGTGATTAACAGGGTGCCATGTCTCTGTTATTGCTGCTATGTCAAGGTCTGCATCTGCCAAAAAGGCCTACAGGTCTGGAACCTTATTTCCTAGGCTACGGGCATTTGTTAGCATGACATTCCATGTTTCACAGTCTGCCCTCCCTCCTTCTGCTCTTGTTCTCCCTCTCCAGCATCTTCCACCCACCCTGATTTCCTATCCTATGTGCTCTTGCCCCCTCCGTAACACTTGTTATACATTCTTTACTTGCCTTCCCCTTTACCTGCTTTAGCTGTTCCTGCAGTCAGCTTATGTTCCTGCATGTTCCAATGGGGGGAAGGGTGTTCCTAAGCCTCCTGACCCTTCTGGCTCCCCCCACTTGGCCAGATTAAATGCTTACAGCTGAAGCATTTAAACTTCTCAGCAAGGACCAAGGTCCCCTTCTCAGACAGATGCAGGCCATCCTCCTTATATAAGCTTGCATCTGCCCAGGTCAGACCCCTGTCCCCTATGAAGCCAAAACCCTCCTTCCCACACCAATCCTTCAACCAGGAGTTGAAGGTATGAATGTGGAGTGCCCTAGTTTCTCCTGTGCCCTGGACAGGTAGCACCTCCGAGAATGAGATGGAGCATGCTATCTGTTTCAGGTTTCCCTCCAGTTTCCTTAAATCCTCCTGGACTCTGGCTAACTCCACCCTTCTCCTGGTCAGGTCATTGGTCCTCAGGTGGACAATGACATCCAGCTGCTACCTCCTAGCTAGTGTCATAACGATCCTGTGGATCCGCTTCCATCCCTCCATGCAGTGCTTCCAGGGAGGCACTTGATCTCCCTCTCTCACCTGCTAGGTGTCCTTAACTCCACTCCCTAGACAATAGAGGCCCCTACTAGGAGAAGCTTTCCTCTCCTCTGGAGTCTCCTGCCTCCCTTCTCTGGGGCTCTATCCTGGAGAACCCTCCCATCCTCCCTGGTCCCAGCCTTAGGTTGCTAAGTGGGGGTTTCCCATTCCTCCAAAATAGTTTAGGAGATACTAAGTGGGACCAATTGGGGGATGTGCTTTTGACCCCCCTCACCATCCCTGAGCCTACCGTAGTCCAATCACTCCTCTTCCCTGGCATCCTTTGAGGCACAGGTTGTGGACCCAGTGTTCTCTGGGTGGGGGTGGATGCTGCCTTCAGCTTGGTCAACTCTGCTCAGAGACAGGCAACCTCCTCCCTCAGCCCAGAGAGGTGCCTGCAGATAGGACAGCATCACAGCCTCCAGAATGTCTCCTGGAAGACAGCTGCTCCACAATCACTGCACTGCAACACTCACATCATGTCTGTCTCTCTCCTTAATCAGCTGCCTGCTTAAGATGGTTATTTGTTATCTCTCAAATATTTGTTTTATTTTTATTGTTATGCTTTCTCTCTTCGCCACTTCCTGTACGGATGCAGGACATTGCAAGGCCCTATGGGACCCACCCTATAAATGTAGGGCAAGCCCTGGGGTTGCTGGGTTCCAGGGTGGGAGGGTGAGACCACACCATAGGCTGTGACCATAAACAATCAGCCAAGGAGTCCTCTGGCAGTGGCTCCTCACTCTACTCACTGTGGTCCAGACACAGCCAATTACAAACACACAGTCACAAGCTTATCAGCTAGAATCCCTCAGTCCTGCCCAAACTAAATGGAAAAGCACACAGAAATTGCAGTTAAGAAAAGAGCTTAAATTAAATTATAAACACATAGTGACAAACTCACCAGCTAGGATCACCAGCTAGGATTCCTCAGTCCTGCCCCAACTAAATGAATCAAACTGAAATGGCAGTTAAGAGCTCACATTCAAACTACACTAATCCCTGTAATATGATGCCTGCACTTAAAGTTCAGACACAGCCTATTACAAATGCATAGTCACACACTTATCAGCTAGAATCCCTCAATCCTGCCCAAACTAAATGAAAAGGCACACAGCAATTGCAATTAAGAAAAAAACTAAAATTGAAGAGTTTTACCTCTTGAAAGCTAGTCTTAAAAATAATTTTGTTAGTCCAATAAAAGGTATCACCTGCAGCATATTTGTTGTATTTTTTCTCTACATTGTTGACTGGACTAACACGGCTACCACATTTCTCTTTTTTTACAAACACACAGTCACAAACTCACCAGCTAGGATCCCTGAATCCTGCCCCAACTAAATGAAGAATCAAACTGAAAGCTGAAAACTAAAGCCACCCAAATCTCTCACAACACCCTCACACACAAGAATCACATCCAAACACCCCCATCCACACCAATATTGCAAGAAAGGCAAATGCAAAATCACAATAAAGATACCCCTGGCTGTCTCAGTAATCAAAGTCTCAAGCAAGTTCAATCAAGAGTCTTACAGTAGATAAAAGTGTTCCACTTCTCTTCAGTCCCACACGTCCAGAGTCCACCATCTAAAAATATGCTGAAAAAGAGATAGGCTAACAGGACCCCTCTTATTGAAAGACCCTTCGAAGATCTTCTCTCTCATAGAGATCCTTGGCCTGACATCCTATTGCCCAATGTCACTTTTAAGTGCTCTCTCTCTCTCTCTCTCTCTATGACATGCTCTCAGATCAGTCCTCGTCACAGATTGGAACTAGAGATGCATCGAATTTAATTTCTGCCTGCGAAGTGGGCACTTCACTATGCAGATTGCCCCATAGGAAAGGCTTACTTCACCTTGTTATTACTTCGTGTTGTCATTCCACCTTAGACACAAAGTATGGCAGAGTGACAACAATATTGGCAGCACCCCACCCACACAGTCACCAGAATGAATGCGCACCCCCAAAAATGCTACTGTTTTGTGTTCAGAAAATTCCTCAGTGTTGACGAAATGCTACTGTCTTGTATCCAGAAAATTTGCCAGTGCTAACGAAGTGAAATGAGAGCATAACAAAAAATGCAGTCTCCCAGAATTAATGGTGCACTGCAAACGCACAGACAGATTAAGATTGCACTGTGCACTCAAGGGATGCATACAAAAAGGCACAACAATACCTAACCAGTGCTCTCAAGTCACAAATCCAAATCTGGAAAGGAATACCTTTTGCCAGTTGGGGGATTAGTGCACGGCAGTAACAATCCACTACCAGTAAAGATACCACAAAGCAGTATAAAAAATGCATGCAGGTGCAGTGGATAGCAGGTTCACACTGCTGCAATTACTCTGTGGCACAATAAAAGGTGTCTGATTTAATGGCATTCATCGCACACACACTCACACACACACACGCACACACACTACAAGTAATGTGTAGCAAATTGAAAGTCTTTAGTAATATAACCAAATGTTTTAAACAGACAAATTATACATGTCTGCACCACAACAATCAACAAAAAAATGTCAAGAATTACTAAAAATATTACTGTGTGCACATTAACAGTTATACAAGAAAAATAACCAACACAGAAAGACTGCCTTTTTCTCCAAGTTAATGTACCTACACCACAAATATGCCCCTCCCCAAAGCACACTTCACTGTACACAGACTGACTGTTCTAAATTAACATTCAAAATCCACACACAACAATAAACACTCGAGATGAGCACAGAAGGGTTTCCTACAATCGATGTACTAAATTTTGAGCAAAAAAATGACTCAAAAAGGCATTTTAAACAGCTTTTAGAGGTTCTGAATTGCTGAGCTCTGAGAGTAAACTGTCTCCAGCTACCACTACACACACACACTACCCAGGCCAGAACTGAGGCTGTGCAGAACAATCTAGAGCCCATTTTACTGGCAATCCCATTAATCACTGCAGAATTTCATTTGGAACTCAATTACAAGGCAAAGTGAGGTGAATTACATTGATTTCAATGTACTTCTCCTTAAAATTGGTGGAGAAGTGGTTTGGGGAAGGCAGAATAACACAAAGTCATTGGTTTCAATGGACTTTGCGTTCCTCATTATGAAGCGAAGTACTCCGCTTCACATTGCAGAGTACTCCACAGATTCTATGTTACTCCGTGAATCACTTCACAGAGCAAATTGGGGCCACCTCGCCTGCCATTTCTTACAGTACTGTAACTCACATGCTGTACAGGAAGGAATGTAAATGCCTATTGCTGTACTTCCCCAATGAGCTGAGCCTGTATCATAAAACTCCCCAATTTAAAAACTCTTATTAATGAGTACAGTGGTGCTGATTGGGTGAAACCTGGAGAGATACTACAAAACAGGAGTACAATACATCCAAGTAACTAGTAAAATGTTGTGATTTGTGACGTTATCATGAATCGTGATTTGTGACCGTGATGAAGAATGTGATTTGTGTCACGAGTGACTTGTGATGATGGCCCTGACTTAAAAATGCATATTAATGAGTACAATGTTCATGAAGAATTATGCACCACATCAGTCCAGTACTCTGAAGGGAAGCCAAAGAAACAACTGTGACTTAAGTTACAGATGGAGATTGGGCCCCTAAAGAGATGCAAATGCACAGACAGATTAAGATTGCATTGTGCACTGTAGAGATGCAGATGCAAAGGCATAACATCTAACCAGTGCTCACCATCAGAAATTCAAATCTGGAAAAGAATACCATTGCCGGTTGGGGCGGGCTGCAGTGGGGCGGCAGTGTACTGCAGTAACAGTCACTGGTACTAGTACCAGTAAAGATACCACAAAGAAGTACAAAAATCATGCAGCTGCAGTGGATAGCAGATTCACATTGCTGCAATTAGTATGTGGCACAATAAAAGGTGTCTGATTTGATGACATGCGCCACACACATACTCACACACACTAAGTAATGTGTAGTAAATTGAAAACTTCAATAATATAACCATGTATTTTAAACAAACTAAAATTATGCACTGCTGCACCACAACAATCAGCAAAAATGTCAAGAATTATTGAAAATACTACTGTGTGTACATTAATACAGTTATGCAAGAAAATATCACCAAAACAGAAAGAACTGTCTTTTTCTCCAAGTTAATCTTCCTACACCACAGATACGCCCCTCCCCCAAAGCACACTTCCTGTGTCTCTCAGTACACAGACTGAATGTTGTACATTAACATTCAAAATCCATATACAAACAAACACGCAATATGAGCACAGGAGGGTTTCCTACAATCGATGAACTAAAGTTTCAGCAAAAAAAAAATACTCAAAAAGGCTTTTAATAGCTTTTAGAAGGTTTGAATCACATAGGGATCTCAGAACAGACTGTCTTCTACAGCTTCCTACACACACTAACCCACACTGAGGCTGTGCAGAACAATCTAGAGCCCATGTGACCTGAAATCCCATGAATCGCTGCAAAATTTGCCTTTGCAGCTTACAATCAAGGTGACATGAGGTGAAGTACATTGTTTTCAATGCAGTTTGCCTTAAAATTGGTGGAGTAATTGTTTGGGAAGGCGGAGTAATGCAAAGTTATTGTTTTCAATGGACTTCGCTTTAACTATCATAACACAAAGTACAGCGCTTCACGTTGCGGATCACTCCATGAATTCATCTTCACTCCAAGAATCACTCCGTGGAGTGAATTGAGGCCACTTCACCCATCTCTAACTGGAACCCTTGGGCCAGCATAGTCTTACAAACAGCATTGGACCAAGGCAGGAAAAGCCAGTAGCAAAAGAAAAATCACAATTGTACCACATAGGGCCTACTTGATCCACTATCCCAAAGTCAGCTCAGACAGATTGAAGTTCCCTGGAGGAGTGATACAACTGAGTGAGACTCAGGCTCACTGAAGTTATCCAACAGAGTTTCTTTTTTTTATATATACACACCAATTTCTTAAAAATCTGAGATACCTACAACAAAAGCATAAATGGGGATAAAAAGGAAAAAAATCCAAATAATAAACAATCTAAACCTGAGTGGATGCAAATAATGGTACCATTACCTATTTCAGTCGGCTATGTTACTACGATATTCTACCTTCTAGTAATTTAATGTTTAATCTGTTGCTTATGAAGTATATTATATACTGTGTATGACATTTTATTTGTATTTGTACTGTATTTGTATTTTAGTTTCTGTACTTATGATTATTATGATATTGTATATGTATGGAAATGTATGAATGTTGCCTGGGATTTCGTTAGAAATGAACATTGCTCAGTGGAGTTGCTCCCTTTCATTGAATATGAATAAAAATATACTACTACTACAACTGCTAGTCTATCACTTTTCAAAGCCTACCTACATCACCTCAACTACTAATAACTATTATTCTTTGTAGTTTCACAGTTTACACTATTGTTCCATTATAACATTATTATTATTATAAAAAAAAAATCACTTATCAATGAAAATCATTAAATTTCCTTGTTGTCCATCGTGTTCATCATTTCTTTTTCTAAGCCAGTGGGAGAATCAGATGCATCTGGGTCAGCAGCCTGAGGGTAAAACTCTATTAAATAATAAGCCAGTTGATCCACCTCAAAAGTAAATGTTGACCTTACCATCTTTAACGATTTTTTGCTTCGGTGGGGAGCAATAAATAAAATTGAGCACCATTCTTAAGTACATCTTGCCTGTGGGCAAGAAATTTCCTTCTTTGTTGTGTCTGGAAGAAATAGTTGGGAAACAAGTTATAGTGAGAATTTGTATACTCCAACACTCCCATAACTTTACAAAGCTTAAAAATAAAATCTTGATCAGATTCAAAAGCCAGAGTTGCCAATATTGTGGATTTAAGATACCTCATAACTTGAATCAGTGGACTTCTAGGGCAGCTGAGATGGAGCGATTGGAATGGATAACTAGTTTGGTTAGATTAAAACATGAAAGGTTCCTGGAGATATGGCGCCCTTGGCACCAATGGCAAATAGCTTCCTAGGGACTATTCTTACATTGCAACTAGCTATTGAGGACTATAAGTGGAGGACAGTTTATACACACTATGGTTTCTTTGTTTAGTATATTTTTTCCTTTTCTTGGATTTGTTCTTTGTTATACCTTGTTAGGAACTAATGTTCATATATTACACACGTTTGGTACATAACTGGATTATTTCTCTTTGTAATATTCCTTTTGGACTGGGTGTAAAGGTCTCACCTCAAATGGATGACTGACGAAAGGCTAATGATAACTATTAAATGACCTTTTTTACTTTTGGCAACACACTTTCAGGACTAATCACTTTCCAAGATGCTGCCCTGGAAACTTTTGTTGTAACTTTCTTCTTAACTTGTTAATAACTGTTGTATACACCACAAGTTCACTGAAATTTTATTTATGTATGTGATGCATGTCCAATCAGTGTAATGATTTTCAATAAATGGATTTGAAGTAAAAAAAATATTGTAGGCCGGCCCAGTGGCACTGAGGGCAAAGGCACTGGTGCCCTACCTTGTGCTACACCGGCAACCAGTATTCAGGAACAAGCATGGCCCACAGGGGTTGGCAAGGATGGAGATGGATCAAGCATCCAATGGACTACTCTCCATCTCTGGGGAGGGGGGAGATCAGTGGCCAGTGCATGCCTGACCCCTGGCGGAGGCTGGGGCTTGGCACCGTGGAGCCGCTACAGCGTGGGTGCAGAGTGTGAAAGACGCCTGACATGGGTGTGCACGGGAGTGTACGTGACTGTCGCAGGCATCATTGTATGCTGTGCTGCCAAGGAGCACAAGAACAACACCAGAAAATGCTCCCAGCGGATGAAGGGGGAGCTTGCAGGCCCCACACCTGACCAGCCACGACGCAAAACTCTTGATCTGGTCTTGGTGGGGAGGGCCCTCTCCACTGACCCCACCATGGGGGTAAGCCCTGGAGCACTAGCACTGGATGGTAGATGCCAGGGTGATAGGGCTGGGGCTCCCCCAGAGTGAAAGGGATGATGGAGCATGTGGAGCATAAATAATCACAATAAAAAAAAATTGTGGATTTAAGAGAGGTGCCCTTCTTCTAATTATTTTTGAATTGTATTAACTGTTTTAATTGAGAATATTGTACTTTACAATTTTGCCTTTTTCTTCTTTCTCTCCCCTGTCCTGCTGCTTTCTTAGCCCAGCTCCCAGTCCACACCATCCTCCTGCTGCAATCCCTCCCCCTGATTTGCTTAACAATCACGTCTCCTTTGTTTTTTTCCTTCCTTAAACTGTTTCTTTTTCTTTTTTCCCCCAGGCTTGTCTCCAGCTCCCTACCATGCTCCAAGTCTTGTCAAGTGGCTCCCAGTGCCTGCCGCCAACCCAGCTGCCCATCCTGGAAGCCCCGAAGGTACAGGTCTGAGCATGAGGATTTTTAAAATCTGGCGCTTTTTTAATTTACAGAGTGCAAATCCTCTCCCTGCACTCTGAGCTGTCCCTGAATTCTCACTTGCTTCCTGAGCTGATTTTCACTGTGTGTGATTTCTCTGCCTGCTTGGGTAAGCTGCTTTTTTTTGTGTCTGATTTCCCATTTACACGTTATACTACCTGGCCACCAGAGGCTCCATATTGTTTTTTGTCTGAATATTTAGCGTCAGCTAGTGCAAGAACCAACTCGCCATAATTACAAGACTGGTAATAGTACCCTCATTGACTGGGTACTGGCCAGCTGCCTGGAGCGGGTGAAGTGGGTCACTGTTTTACCAGATTCTCTGAGTTACCACTCCCCGATCATCTGCCTCTGGTCTAACAAACAAGAGAAGGTTGCACTTATAATAATTGAGAGTAGAGTACTCAGGAAAGGCATGCTTAATGACTTCAAAGCCACTCTTGCTGGAGTTGACTGGAATGCGCAGGATAAAATCCAGTACATTGATATGGCATTAAAGTTCTTCACAGACAAATCTGATACAATTTGCAACACCTTTGCACCCCCAAGAGGTGCAAAGTCCATGGCACATTGAATGGGTGGCTCACCGGAAGCCTAATGGAGATGATGGATCATAGAGACAACCTTTGATACAAGGCCAAAGCCTCAGAAATAGCTCATGATATGCAACAGTACAGTGACGCTAGGAACAAGTGCTCCTATGCCATCAGGGCAGCCAAGACCAAACACTACAAAGAGCAACTAGATGAAACTTGGGATAACGATAAAAGGTTTTGGGACAACATAAAAGAGTTGCTGGGTAGAGCTGATAAAGTATCCTCTATGCTCAATCTTAATGGTGGCACCACGCTGGACCCTCTAGGCATTGTCAACTGCTGCCTTCTCGGATTTGAGCTCTGTCTTCCCTCATGATTGCATGAATGACTCGGTGACTCCGCGAGATAACACTGCCTCACTTAACCACCCAAAATTCTATTTCAGGTGCATCTCAGTAACAGATGCTGAGAAATACATAAAAAGAGTGCTTGGGAAAACAGGAATAGGTAGCAATTTAATTGACATGGTGAGATTCACCCTTAATGAGGTAATCATCCCAATCACAAAAATCTTCAACAAGTCCCTCTCCTTGGGAAAATGTCCCACCTTATGGAAGCAGGCACTCATCACACATAGATTACATAGATATTACAGAGCATTAAAAAACATTAGTCCATAAGCTCGCCAATCATAGGTTATGAATACCCTTTAATGTCCCTGCTTATAAGATATTTATCTAGCTTTGTTTTAAATTCCATCATTGTTTTGCATTCCACAACCTCACAAGGCAGTGAATTCCAAATCTTAGTTACTCTATTATTTAGCCAGTGTTTCCCTTTTATTTGTTTTAAATCTTTCCTTAATCAGTTGGTAGCAATGAGCTCTGGTATCTTATAATTGGTCTTTATGCACCAGTCTCAAGAGATCTCACAGATAAGTATCAGTCGGGCCCTATAAATCAAACACATGTCCCCTCTCATTCTATGATACACCAATGAGTACATTTCCAAAAACTGTAGCCTCTGCTCATAGCTCTGTCCTTCTGTCCCTTTGACCCTTTTGGTAGCTCCCTCCGTACCCTCTCCACAGATCTGATATTCCCTTTTTGTAAAGTGCCCAAAACTGCACACAATATTCCACATGAGGATGCACCAGTGCAGTATACAAGGGGATCACAGCCTCTCTATCCCTTCATTTAATGTGCCTCTCTATACAATGTGTAATACTACTAGCCTTTTTTATAGTTTTATTACACTACATACTAAAACTGAGATCACTGCAGATATTAATCCCCAGATCTTTTTCTTCCCTTACAGCCTTTAGTACAGTACCTCCCAAGGTATTTTGAAACTGCTTATTTTTATTTCCAAAGTGCATAACCATGCACTTATCGATATTGAAAATAGATTGGTTTTGGGAGGCCCATATCTCCAGGTTATTTAAGGCCGCTTGTAAGATAAGCTGATCTTCCATATTATTTATTGGACCTCCAATTCTGGTGTAATCTGTGAATTTTAAAAGCCAAACCCCATGATGAACCTGCATTGATGATATATGTAGATTAAATAGGCAAGGTCCCAATACAGAGCCCTTGTGGATACCACTGGTCACTCTAGCCTGGCCAGAGAATTCCCCTTTTATACAGACCCTCTGGCTTCTATTTTTTAACCATGCCAAGACCCATTGCAAAACCCAGTTGGGGAGACCTAACTCTAATAGGGCCTTCACAAGCTCCTCATGGGGGACTTTGTCAAATGCCTTAGTGAAGTCAAGGAAGATAACATCAACTGAGTTTACCATGTCCATGGATTTACTAACTTTGTTGTAAAATTCTAAGAGGTTGGTTTGACATGACCTCCCGCTGGTAAACCCATGCTGAGTTCTATCCGTCTTGCCTGAAGCTACTAGGAATTCTATGATGAAGTCTTTTATTATACCCTACAAGATCTTCCCCAACACAGAGGTCAGTGTACAAAAGTGTATGGGAGAGTGTATGGTAACCAAGCTTCCACGGCCAAATATAAACCCATATCCATACTGTTCCCCCTCTCTAAAGCACTTGAGAGAATAGTGTCAGACCAGCTTACTGAACACCTGGATAAATACAGCCTACAGTGTCCTCAGCAGCGTGGCTTCAGGAAAGGCCACAGCACCACCATAGGCCTGGTCGAATTCACAGACTGTGTTCACCAAGCCATGGATGATGGAAGCCTTGTGGGGTCCATTTTTATTGACCTAATGAAGTTGTTTGATACGGTCAACCATAACATTCTCCTACAACAACTGGCAGGTCTGGGCCTGTCACCAACCTCTGTGAGCTAGTTTAGTGATTATCTAGCCTCCAGGAACAAAAGGGTAAAGATCAGAACAGTATTATCTACTGCCAGGGAGCTCTCCCTAGGCATCCCTCAGGGACCCATCCTAGGCCCTCTACTGTTTAATCTCTTCATAAACAGACTTCCCACATCATACCCCAGTAAAGTCATCCCTTATGCAGATTAAACTGGCAAGTAAACTGCAAACTACCTTCAACTTGTTGGAGGACTGGTTTACAAACTACAAACTTCTCCTCAACAATGAAAAAAAAAAAACAAGATGATGTTACTAACCAGCCCCCACCTTAGGAAAAATAATCCCACACTGACCATCACCAACAACAAGAATCCCCACTTGAGCAAGTATAGGTTTTCAAATACCTGGGTATTCACATTGACAAATCCTTCACCTTCTCCTATCACATTGATCATGTGGTAAAAAGCATCAGTGCTAAGCTTGGAATCCTGTATAGACACAAGAAATACCTCGTGCATGATGTCCTGTGACTATTGGTCATGAGTTCTGTACTGTCAGTAGTGGATTATGGCCTAGTGGTATACAGCACAGCCTCTGACACTGCCTCAAAAAGTACCTCCACTGCACTAAATAAGGTCTGCAGGCTTGTTCTATGGGCTGACGACCTACTGCACACATTCCTGCTATATGAACACACAAACCGGCTCAACCTTAGGAACAAGATAAAATTCCAGACCTGCATCTTAGGCAAAAAAGCACTACTAGCCCTTTTACCACCTTGCATCCAACTAATGTTCCAGATAGCTAGAAAACAGCACAATACCCATGGGACTTAATGCTGTGCTTTCAAGGTACCTTTCAGAAGAACATCTCTGGGGCAACGCTCCTACAAGATTCCACAATGTTTGAATGATCTCCCAGTCCGCACAACTGGCTTACAGAGCCTGAGGATGTTTAAAACACAACTTAAACAGTACCTCGCCAACTTATCCTCTTGCAACTGCTTCAAGTAAGACCTACTTCCCTATGGGAGATCCATCCCATTACTTAGTAGCAGCACTTAGCCTCCTACCCTGACCACCCCCACCTATAGCAACAACCCTTACTCACTACACTTGCCTTGTGAGTCTCCAATCCCCCCACCACATCCCTTCGTGTATCTGATGACCCTTGCAGTCCAGCCCAGGGCCTCACCACCTATGCCTGTGAGGCTGCTCCTCCCACTACCTTCTCCCACCAATTCGCTTCATTTTTCCCTGGACACTTACCCTCCCATCACACCACTGACTCCCCTCCTCCCATCCCACGTAGCTATATCACTAACCAAGCTCTGACAAAGCCTTACTCTTGCGGCACAAGGTTTCTCTTTCCATCTCTATAATCCATTCTATTATGTTTTATCTCCTTTAATTAAGATCATATAGTAGTCTAAACTCTAAACATATTATGTCTCCGCTCTTTACACTGGAATGTGTAAACATCTCTGAAGTCTGCAACTGAGTGAATGTATTGTTTAGGACCTTGCCAATTGACCTTGCAGTTGATTCTTGTGATATTGCTATTTTTCTGTATTGTACGTCCTGTCTAGACATGAAATATTTGTAAACGAGCTTCCAGCTCAAAGGTTGTTTCGGAATCAATAAACTTGAAACTTCTCTTTAACTCTAAATGCTTTCACAAGCAAAGGTGGGTTATTGGGAGGCAAGTCAAAAGTAGTAATCAGCACATCTTTGCCTAAATCTCCTGACAGGTGGGAATTCCACATCCAAAGATTCAGGCAAACACACAATGCAAAAATTCTTGTACCTCAACTGATTTTCAGCTTGCTTGAGTTTCCGATTAATACTAAAGTTGTCTTTAGATACTGCCATCAGAGTTGTTTCCAAAGCTGATAACTTTGAATCATGCTGCTGTTTTTTTTATTTTGTGATCTTTAACAGCTTTGTCAGTTGCAGAGAAATTTTCCCATATAAACAAGTAAATAAAATAGGTAAACAGGTAAACAGATTGGGAGCCCTGTACTGTAACCGGGTCAAGCTTACTACTGATGCTATAGTAGCAATCTCAGTACTGTAAGTAGTTGACTACGGACTCCCTATCTATGTAACTACCTGTGACTCCATTCTCAGCAGAATAAATCTGATCTGTAATATGGCTTTTTGCTTTGTGCTTGAGGCTGGCAAGTTGCCCCACAGCTGCACCCTCTCCATCCAAACAAATTGGTTACCCCTACCTGCCAGAATTATGTTCCAGACATGTCTACTTGCCAGGAAGACATTATGGGGGGCCTAACCTCTTGGCCCAACTTACTGCTTCTGCCCTGTCGCCACTTGCCAATCTCTACGACACAAAGAGCATGACTCAGAATGCCCTTGAACTCTACATAGAAACATAGACTTTGATGGCAGATAAGGACTGCTTGGCCCACCTAGTCTACCCATTTTCCTACCTAACGGATAAGCTGCAGATCCTAGTTAACCAACAGCCTACTTCCTCCTACCCCCACTAGAATTGCCTTATGTCTGTCCCATGTATTTTTTAATTCCCCCACTGTTTTTAACTCTATGACCTCCTCAGGAAGGCTGTTCCATGTTCCACAACCCTCTCTGTGAAGAAATACTTGCTCACATTACTTCTGAGCCATTCCCCCTCTATCTTCAAATTGTGCCTCCTTGTTTTTGAACATCTCTTTTTTCTGAAAGATGCTACCCTCTTGGACTTTGTTGATTCCCTTGAGGTATTTGAAAGTTTCTATCATGTCCTCCCTCTCCCTCCTTTCCTTGAGGCTATACTTCTTTAGTTTCTTTAGTCTTTCTTCATATGTCTTCTGATGCAGACCCTGCATCATTTTGGTTGCCCTCCTCTGGACAGCCTCCACCCTGTCTATGTATTTGTGGAGATGGGGTCTCCAGAACTGTACATAGTACTCCAGATGTGGTCTTACCAACTGTCTATACAGAGGGCCAACAACTTCCTGTTTTCTACTGATTATGCCTCTCCTTATGCATCCCAGTATCCCCCTAGCCCTCCTTACTGCCTTCTCACATTGCAGGCCCACATTTAGGTCATCTGATATGACTCCCCCCAGGTCCCGTTTCATTTTTTTTGTTGTCAGTATCTCACCCCACCATTGTGTACTCCCCCCCTCCGGGGTTTTGTTTCCCAGGTGCATTACTTTGCACTTCTTTGCATTGAATCTAAGCTGCCATACATTTGATCATTCCTCCAACCTTGCCAAGTCCCTTTTCTTCCTTTCCACCCCACCTTGTGTATCAACCCTGTTGCAGATCTTTGTGTCATCTGTAAAGAGACATACTTTCCCTTCCATTCCCTCTGGAATGACACTTATAAAGACATTAAAAAGGACTGGCCCCAGTACTGAACCCTGAGTTACCCCACTAATAACCCTCCTTTCTTCACTGTGGACTCCATTTACTATTACCCGCTGTGTCCTGTTGTCCAACCAGTGTTTTACCTATGCTACCACCCTTGGACCCACTCCCAGGCTGGATAGTTTGTTTATTAATCTTTTGTGCGGGACTGTGTCAAATGCCTTGCTAAAGTCTAGGTAGACCATGTCCACAGCCCCTTCCTGGTCTACTGCTTTGGTCACCCAGTCAAAGAAATCAGTTAGATTTGTCTGACATGACCTTCCCACTGTGAATCCATGCTGCCTTTGGTCATGTGCCCCATTGGCCTCTAGGTACTCAACAATTCTTTCCTTCAGAAGTGATTCCATCATTTTCCCTACCACTGAGGTCAAACTGACAGGTCTGTAGTTCCCTGCCTCTGTCTTGCTCTCGCTTTTGTGAAAGGGAATCACATCCGCCATCCTCCAGTCCTGAGGTACCACACCATCCTCCCATGATTTATTAAAGAGGGTAGTCAGTGGTGTTACTAATTCTTCCTTTAGTACTTTCAGAATTCTGGGGTGAATTCCATCAGGCCCCATTGCTTTATCCACCTTCAGTTTGAAGAGTTCTTTCAGAACCCTTTCTTCTGTGAAAGGACTAATATCAACCCCTCTATCCAGAGTGCTTCAATTGACTGGATTAGGTATTTCCCCCTGCTTTTCCATTGTGAATACTGAGCAGAAGTATTCGTTCAGTGTCCCTGCTTTTTCACTGTCATCCTCCGCCCAACCACCTTCCTCTTTGTTCAGCCTCAGTAACCCTGCCTTAGTCTTTCTTTGCTCCCTAATGTACCTAGAAAAGGTTTTATCCCCCTTCTTAACCAAGTTGGCTATCTTTTCCTCAGTTTGGGCCTTTGCTATTCTGACTGCCTAACCCACTTCCTTCTGTTTTAACTGGTACAGTTCTCTGTCCTGCTCCTTCTGTGTTTCCTTATACTTCCTGAATGCTATCTTTTTCTCCCTTACCTTCCCCGCCACTTCTTTCAAGAACCATAGTGTTTTTTTCTTCCGTTTTGATTTGTTTATTTGCTTCACACAATGGCTTGTTGCATCTGTGATGGCGGTTTTGATGTTTCCCCATTGTTGTTCCACCCCACCTTCTTGCCTCTTTGCTAGTGCTTTTCTGAGGCACTCTCCCATTTTGACAAAATCAGCCATACTGAAGACCAGTACCTTCACTTTTGTGTGGCTTGACTCTACAGCTAAGTGTGAACCACACTGTTTGGTGGTCGCTTGTTCCCAGATGGATACCCACTTCAAGATCAGAGATCCTCTCTCCGTCCCCATTTGAGAGTACCAGGTCTAAGATTGCTCTCTCCAGAGTGGGTTTCAAAACTAGCTGTCTGAGGCATGCCCCCTGTAGGGCATTGAGAATGGCCCTGCTCTTGGATGTGGCTTCAGCAAAGGTGCTCCAGTCAACATCTGGCATATTTAGGTCCCCCATCAGCAATATCTCCCCTTTCTCTGCCATCCCAAGGATGCCTTCTATCATTTCCTTGTCCATTTTCTCCCCTGAGACGGGGATCTGTATACAACCCCTGTGCGGATTGTGGAGCCATTTCCAGTATCCAGGGTGACCCACAGTGCCTCCTCCTCTCCTCTCTGTTTACCCATTAGCTCTGTTGCTTTGATCCCTTCCCTTACATAAAGTGCTACTCCTCCTCCTCTCCTTCCCTCCCTGTCCCTCCTATAGATTGTGTACCCTGGTATGTTGACATCCCAGTCATGGTTCTCTGTGTACCATGTTTCTGTGACTGTCACAATATCCAGGCATCCCTCTTCCATCAATGCCACCATTTCAGGGAGCTTTTTACCTAGATTACGGGCATTGGTACTGATTATCTTCCATTTTTTATGGCTTTATTTCTTTTTGTCCCATCCCTGTCCCTACTGCCTTTGTCTTTTTCTCCATTTACCCCTGCCCTTCTCCATATCGACTGCTCTATCTTGGCATTTACCTCACTAATTACCCTGATTTTGTGGGGGGCTAGGATTTCCCTTCTCCTCTTCAGTGCTTCCCCCCTTGGCTAGTATACCTATGCCATCCAGAAACAATCACCTACAACTCTTACCCTTTGCCCTAGGGAGTGTTTTCCTTCCTTTCAGACTCCTATTTCATGGAGGCTAAGTAACAGGTGTATTCACAACTGACTGCAAATATCTCCCAGCTACAGTTCTTCCCTGGCAAATTAAAGTTACAACTAAGACAAGTCCACCCCAAAAACAGAATCAATACTAGTTACTTACACAGGTCCAAAAAGTAATAATTCAGTACAGTGTAGTCTAGAAAATAACCTTCCATACTCAGTTGGGTAAGCATTCATTTGCTGTGAGGACTGCTGACTGGATAAATGAGTTGCCTGATACCTTGCTTAATCTACCTACATTTGACCAGTTTAAGAGACAATTACAGTTAACCCTAACAGTTCATTGCAACTGCTCGCCCTAAGTCCCTCCCGGTATACACTTAAACTGTGTCAGATTCTGACTCTATGGCCATGTACCATAACTATGCTTGTTTTATACAGTTTCTGTTTACCTGCCTTATTGTAAAATTGTATGCAATTATCTAGCCAATTTATTTGTACTTGTTTAAACTATATTGTACTTGTTTGACTTCATTCCACTGGAACTCACTTACTCGATATGTTACATTGCCTTGTAATCTCTTTTATTGAAGTGGAACCTTTGTAAAAAAGCACTTGTGCTCAGCGGTGTTCTCTGAAATTTTCAATAAATAAATAAATAACACCACCACAAATTGGTGCCTCATAGTCAAACAGTCAGATAGGGTTAGCCATACATCTGACTGCAGTCCAATGATAGCATCACAGTACAACCAAGTACGCAGGTCAGCCTGAAAATAGAGTGGCAACTGGGAGGTGCAGTCACATGGAAACTGGGAGAACACTGATGCTCCAAATGCTACCATGAACAAGCCAGATACAGAGATAAACAGAAACAAACCAGGGGCAAACAACAACAAAACAAAACCTAATGCTAATTAAAACCTGTTTCACTGTTGAATCTTGAACTGACAATTAACTGCTACCCTAATAAGGTGCTAAAACTACTAAAAAGAGAGAAATTAACTCTCAGCATCATGTAGTTGCCGAGTCTGACAATCAGTCCTTCACTGACTGTCAGCAGCCTTTACCCTTTGTCATATTCAGCCAGAAATATATTTTTGCAATTCCTTTCCCTTTTTAATTTATTACTGAGGGAAGTGTCATGAAAACAAGATTACTGACTCAGGGTCCACAAGTCAGTGAAAACAAAGACAGTGGGTGAATAATAGCACAGGTAAAATGCTGACACCCCAAAGTGCACTTCACAAAGGCAGCACATAGTAATGATATCACTGCACTCAGGGGGTGCAGTTTAAGATGCCAACTCCACGGAAGTGAACGTTGGGGGGGGGGGCAATTTATGCAATTTATGATTGCCAGCTCTGGGGGGGCACCTGATTTACAGTTGCCAACCCTGGAGGAGTGAAAGCCGGGGGGGGTGTGTGCAATTTATGATTGCCAATTCCAGGAGCATTATAATACCCTGACGCTATCATTTACAGGTCACTGTTTTCACCGATGCCATTTCCTCAGCATCGATTTCACTGCACTGTTATTCCAACACAGTCTTGACAGTATACCCCTGACACATCCCCATCAGCATTATTTGATATTGTTTCATTAGAGGGGGTATTGCCTAGACAGTAGTCACTAGCAGATGCTGAATCACAGAAATCATTGAAGTTGGATTCAGAGCTAATTGTATCTTTTAAGAAGTACTCTATAGTGTATTTATTTGCCATCATTAACAGGCAGTAGGTCTTAATGGCAGAATACTCTCCCTCCCTCCCTCCCTCTCCTGGATAGTAAAGTGCTTTGGTATAGTGTAATTAAAAGTCATTCAATTTTTTGTCTAGTGCTTGCAGCACACATGTGGGAAACTGAAGCCCTAAGTTTGACTCCCACTATGGATGCTTACTCACATTATGGCTGAGTGTAACCTCAGTATGCATCTCACTAAGTTTTTCTTTTTCCTTCTATTGTTTTTTATTTTTATTCTTTGGTAACCAGGTAAGATCCACTGGACAAAGGCTCATTTACAGGGGTGCCCAGGAACACTAGGAAAGTTAAGTGACTTGCTTAGGGTCACACAGTATGCAAGTGACTACCAGCCCTACTATCAGCTATAACTATATCAGCTACTATCATCCCTCTCCCTAAAGGTGGCAATCCTTCTCCTAGTAACTTCTGTCTTATCTCGCTCCTTCCCACTCTGGCTAAGTTACAGGAACACCTTGTTCTTTCTCAGCTCTCTTCCTTCTTTGACATTTCCTCCATCACCACCCCTTCCAGTCTGGTTTTAGGAACTCCCACTCCACTTCCACCTCCCTCCTCCTCCGTACTGACTCAGCTCTCTCAGGTATGGATTAAGAAATGATCATCTCTGCCATATCTGTTGATCTTGCTAAAGATTTTGACACTGTGGCACACCCCCTCCTTCTGGACAAGCTTAAAACAGTGGGCCTCTCTGACTCCTCGGTTAGTCGGTTTTGCTCCCACCTTGAGGGAAGGTCTTAAAATCTCTGGATTGGGAGATTCTTTCCTTCACCATCCCCCATTTCATCAGGCACACCTTAGGGTTCTGTCCTGGGTTCTATTCTGTTTTCCACATTCTTGAACAAACTTCCTGTCTGCTCCTCTGTGTCTATTCATACGTATGCTGATGATACAGTACTTTTTGCATCTGGCTCATCTTCTCATGACCTTACTTCTTAGCTATAGCTGGATGTTGATAACATTCATTGTTGGCTCCAGTCTAACCAACTGCCCTTAATGCTAAAAAAACAGTTTCCATAGCATTTGGCACCCGACAGAGGCTTACCAGACTCACCTCTCTCCCTTTATATCACACCCTTGCTAGAGCGATAACTGAGAATGTATCTTCCTTTATGTACCTCGAAGTCTGGATGGACCAACATCTTGGTTTCTCGGTGCATGTTGTTGCCATGCACCAGAAGTTGTACCCTGGATTGGTGCACTGTACACGATCAAGGTGAGTACCCCACTTTTACCCACTGAGAGACTGTGTAAAAGATGATTCTGCCCATTTTTGACTATGGCGACATAGCTATAGTGGAGCTCCCAAATCCTCCCTTGCCAGACTGAATCCCCACTTTTACTCTTTTTGTCATTTTGCTTTAGACTGTCTCCCTCATAACCACCACTGCTCACTCTACTCTGCCCATTCACTCCCCTGTCTTGGTGCCAGGTGCCTTTCCCATTGTGCCGGCTTTATATCCTGCCAGTACTGTAACTGTATATACTGCCTGTCAATGTTAGTCTTATACTGTCTTTGTTTCCCTCCACCTCCAGTAACTGACATGGATCCTTTGTAAAAAAAAAAAAAAAGTTACTCTGTCAATACTGAAATTGTAAATAATGCCTGTTCTCGTCTGTCTTTTAATGTATTTTGTCTACCCTCCACCCCCTGTAACCTGACGTGGAGCCTTTGCAAAAGAGTCTGTGACTCAAAGGATTATAATTCCGATTGTACTCAATAAATAAATAAAAAAAATATCCAAAGTCTGATGTGGTTCCTTCACCTCCTGCCTTATCTCCCTGCTATCCTCTCACCATCCTTCCTCTTACCCTCTCTGCAATAATGTTTCCCATTCCCTCTCTGTTCCTTCTGGGAAATCTACTGTTGGTCAAGCATCCTTCACATAATACCTTCCCGAACAGGGGTGTAGCCAGACAATATACAAATGTACACCAGGACCGTGTTTGTTGCCTCATTTGGCACAATGAATACAACTTTTGTATCTCATGACAATGGTTGTTGTCATGCATTGGTAAATACAAATGCCATGCACTGTTCCCTAAGAAACCCTTGTATTGTCCTTGGGATGCAAAGACAGTATTAGTGACCAGTCCTTCTAGTTTCGACTCCTATGAATAAAATTACAGAAAGGTTCAGCATTTTCTTTGTTAGTTTTCATGGAAAAAGGAAACAGTTCAGAGCCTATTTGCTACCTCCCTTAAATAAAATTGTACACCATGGAGTACTTGGAGTATGCCTGGCTACACCCATGTTCCTGAACTCCAGTCCACCCTTCCCCTGTCTGTCTGCTGTGCCTCTTCTGCCTTCTCCCTTATGTTTCTTCCTTGTGTCTTTTCTATTCCCACTTCTAACTGCCCATGACTCTCTACCTCCTGACTCCCCCCCCCCCATACTCATACTGCTCTGGTCATTTTGTTCCATTCCTCCCCCTGCTATACCTGTATGAGTACTTTTCCCTTGCCTAGTAAAGAACATTTTTTATCTACTATATATAGCTGTTGCACTGATCTGCTTTCAATGTTATGAATTTGCTCCATTAATATACTGCATTGCAGCATATGATTTATAGTTCTGCAATGCTGTTAATATTATTTTGGTCTTCTGTTAAACCATTTTCCTTACAGCTCACCCCCAGGACACGCCTGGAAACTAGATGTTATCAGCTAAGACTGTCTTTCCTGGTGAAACGTTTGAAATAAATAAATACGTTGAGGCTGTGGAAATCAAACTGAGGTCTGGTGGATGTACAAAGATTGTTCATAACTTGTTGCTATAACCTTTAGAATATAGTGTCAACACAATATTTTTTTCTCTGAAATCTCCCTATGTGCTTATGTAACCCCCCTCCCTGGTGTCTAGGGGTATGATGGTGGTGATGTCCGTGGGAAGGGGTTGACCACAATTCAAAATAAAATATTTCCAGCCAAAAAACTGCTTTTCATTTCTTTTATTCCACACCAAAAAGGTCCAGGCAATAGTTTCATGGCCACCACCACTTCCTCAGGCCCCAATATACAGTGTTGTTCTATAAATATAAAATATACAACATCATAAACATGCAGTATTCTGAAACATTCTTTTTTAGCAAACTCATGACTTCATCTCCACCTTTTAAATTGGATAGTTACTATACCCCATTTCATAATCCTTTTTTTTACTTTCATAATCAAATTTTTACTTTCTTAATCAGATTTATACTTTCTTAACATGAGCTCCATAACAGCGTGTTTGTGTATACTCCTGTAAACCTTGTTGTTTAAACCTCCTTCAATTTTTCACAACATCCTTCAATCTCTATTTTTTTTTGTTTTTCTTTTCCAATTCGAGAGAAAAACAAGAGAGACAAAAGTTGCCTAATTTTCCTTGTTCTTATCTCACCTTATTTGTTTTTTCATTCATAAACCAGCCTGGTGTTCTCTTACTTTAACTTGTTCACAGTCCACTTCCACGTGGCTCCTCTCTTATGGTGCCTTTAAAGTCACCTCCCCTACTTTCCTTCTTGGCTGAAATAACATTAAATCATTATGTGAGTCTTTCTTCTCACCCTGCATTTATTTCTTAATGCTCACTTTCTTTTTCATTCAGTTTACACCAAATCTTGCTTACCTGCACTTTCTTTTAGCGCCCTCACTCTGATATTCTCAACTTTTTTTCCTTTTTCTGACCTAGCATCTCTACAATTCAAATATAAAGAAAAGAACTCTTATTCCAGAACTCCTTCTCTCGCTTATTATTTCTCATTCAATTCACACTTTAATTTACTCTTTCAATCAAACTTCTTACAAAGTTTGCTTACCTGTGCTTGTTTCATGGTGCCCTTGCTCTAGCACTTGTGGCTAAGCTATTCTCTTGGTGTTTCTACAAATTTAAATACAGAAAAAGGTGCTCTAATTACAAAACTTCTGCCCTCTTACTACTTCTTTTGGTTCAGTACATATTAAAACTTCTTCGTTAAGGTTTTCTAAGTAGCTTAATACCAACAACACTCTGAAGGTCTGGCCAACTTCCTGGTTACAGGAGAGGCCAAGCACTCGCACATGCTCAGTTTTAATACCCTTCCATTGGTGGGGGGAGGAGACGTCATTCTATGATGTCACACCCCTTTTCCCCTCCTAGGGGTGTTGCCTTTTGTCTCTGTTGTTGCATGAGACATCCTAGTAGCTCCAGTGGCTCAACAGTTAAGGCAGATAGTTGGAAGTTTAGCCCAGCAGTTTAGGTTGGCATTTCACCCCTCAGCTGAATGCTGTAAATGTTGTTTCCATTTATTTTATTTGCTTTAACATTTCCTTCTTTTTTTAAGAAATTTTTCTTTCCTACTTATTTTTTAAAAACGTACATATTCAGAGTATACAGTGTTGCATACATATTCTGATCATACAGAGTCACATAGAGGAATGTGAAGCAAAGGATCTGCCTGGGGAGAAAAAAAGGGGGGGTATCAACAATCAAAGTCCACATATTGTTGTTTTATAAAAATATCCTTGTGAAAACATGCTTCTTGCTTTGCTGTTATGTAATTTCTTGGGGGGAGGATCAACAATACCCCCTTTTTTTCTCTCTAGGCAGATCCTTTGCTTCACATTCCTCTATGTGACACTGTATAATCTGAATATCTATGTTTTTAAAAAAGAAAGTTGCCCAGACCCTCACAGTGTTGTAAGCAACAGCGCAAGTAAGCAAGATTTGGTATTAACTGAATGAAAAAGAATGTGAGCATTAAGAAATAAATACAGGGTGAGAAGAAAGACTCACATAATGATTTAATGTTATTTTAGCCAAGAAGGAAAGTGGGGAGGTGACTTTAAAGGCACCATAAGAAAAGAGCCACGTGGAAGTGTACTGTGAACAAGTTAAAGTTAGAGAACAGCAGACTGATTTATGAATGGAAAAACAAATAAGGTGTGATAAGAACAAAGAAAATTAGGTGACTTTTGTCTCTCCTGTTTTGCTCTAGAATTGGAAAGGAAAAACAAAAAAATAGAGATTGAAGGATGTTATGAAAAACTGTAGGAGGTTTAAACAACAAGGTTTGTAGGAGTATACACAAACACAATGTTATGGAGCTCATATTTATTTATTTATGTTTTGTTGACCGGGTAAGTGTACTAGACAAATCCTACCTATTTTCAGGCATGACCTGGGGGATGGGGATACAGATGAATGCCAATTTACCATATTAAGAAAGTATAAATCTGATCGAGAAAGTAAAAATTTGTTTAAGTAAAAAGAAAGGATTATGAAATAGGGTGTAGTAACTTTCAAATTTAAAAGGTGGAGATGAAGTCATGAGTTTGCTAAAAAAAGAAAATGTTTTAGAATACTGCATATTTATGATGTTTTTGTATATTTTATATTTATAGAACAACACTGTATATTGGGGCCTGAGGAAGTGGTGGTAGCCACAAAACTGTTGCCCGGACCTTTTTGGTGTGGAATAAAAGAAATGAAAAGCAGTTTTTCGGCTGGAAATATTTTATTTTGAATGGAGTTCATCCCAATCTAGTTATTTAAAGGAGTCAATTTTGTCAAGTTTTTGAGGATGACCCAAGATATAAAATAAAGGATAGAAGTTAAAAGGCAACCTGAACTCACATAGTAAACAAAGACAAGAGAGCGACCACAACCAGAAACTGGAAAGATGACTTGCGTTTATTTCTTTGGGATCAGCAGACTGATTATGGGAGTGCTGGGCTAGAAGGCAATGTTGGTTGAAGGGCACACAGGAAATTACAATAGGCAGAAGTAAATCATGGCTCAATGATACCCGGTTCGACAACACTTTCATCGACCGGCATTACAGTGATGGGATTTATGTTGACCACAAGTTGCAGTCGACATAGATCCTGATTGTCTCCCAGTCTGTTTTTCTAATGGGGGAGGCGTTTCCCCAAAACCCCTCATATGGGGGGCTTTGTCCCCCACACCCCCATACTAATTATAATCAACTCAAAGTCAGGATTGATTCAGGGAGGGGGTGCAGGATGGGGAGACAGTGTGCCCCTGTCTCAGGCACACCAACAGAGTGATCTGTCAATGAACTGTCGATTTTGTTGACAGCGATGTAGGTCACTACGTTGGTGTCACTGTCGGGGGGGGGTATACCGTAAATCACAACAGCAAATAAATAAATTAGGATCCTTTAATATAAAAGTTGATACTCCATGGAGAACATGGGATTTGATAATGAGCACCTCCTTGGGGGAGAACAGCATGGCACTTGGACCATGAAGTCTGTTACCTGGATGTACTTGCATTGTCCATATTAGTGCCCATTCTGACATAGTCTATTTTGGCAGAAACAGTGCATGATCTTGCTTCTCTTACACTCAGTACAATACTCTGACACACACTGTAAACAGCAGGCAACTTGCTTTCCCCACACTCGATACAGTATGTGGCCAGTTACTCTAAATGGAAGGCAGCTTACTTTTCCCACACTCAGTACAGTATGCAGGCATTTACTCTAAATGGCTGGCAGCTCACTTTTCCTACATTCAGTACAGACAACTCTTTCCGGTGATGGTACTCCAATAGCCCCTCTTTCTCTCTCTCTCTCTCACTCTCTCTCTCTCTCTCCAGTATATCTCTTTGTCTTGCTTTTCATATCTTTGGGACTGGGATCACCCTCATACCCAGATGACTCTGTTCCCCACCTGATCATCCAGAGCATCCCCGCTCCTGAATAAATATGGGCGTCATATACCCCCAGAGCACTCACCCAGTACCCCAAATGCCTGGCTGCTCATCCCTTTGCTATTCTGCTGCTTCTCAGGTCTCCATGCCTCCATTACCCACAACAGGCATATAATGGTGGTGGATTACCCACTGTGGATGAGAGGTCCAAGTAAAAGTTTACTCTGTGGACTAAGCAGTCCATCCTCCTTGAGTTTGAATCTCGCTGGTGCCAAGTAATAAGTTGGTCTCTCACTCTCTCTTTTAGGGAAGACTACCCCCAACAGGGTTGCAAGGATGACAGCCACTACCACATCCACTCAGGGTGGTCTTTCTGGCATCCACCCTATGGAAAAACACAGAGATCCCGCAGGAGCTGGCAGTCACCCCCACTTCCACCTACGGAGATACTCCTCCCAGGGTCTCCTTCATGGCCAAGTGAGTCCCACCTTCCTGGGGTGCTCCAGACAATCTCAGACAGCCTCCCAGGAGGAACTAAAAATGAACCCTTTAGGGGTTAGGCAACAGACCTCCAGAGGGATGATCCCTTCTAAACCAGGTTTTAAAATTCTGCACCGGTAAAGAAGGGTGGGTGACACACTTAAAAGTCACCAGCAACTGTAAACATAGAAACATAGAAGTTGTTGGCAAAAAAGGACCACTTGGCCCATCCAGTCTACTCAGATGTTTCCTGCCTAGTCAGTCTCCACAGACCCAGACTGGTCTCTGGTGACCCTCCCTTCTGCCATTCTATTTACTAATATTACACTATGTCTATCCCACATGTGCTTGAAGCCCCCTACTGTTTTCACCTCCACCACTTCTGCCAGCAGTCTGTTCTGGGCATCCATGAAAGAACTCCAAAAAGGCAGATAGTGAAATCAGATGCAGGGCCAGTGCAGAAAAGTATGGGCGGATCACTATATCCATGAATTTCCTGTACTCAGAGGAGTGAAAAACTAGCACACTTTGAGTAATGCTTCAAATTAAATACATTTTATTGTGTAATATAGGCACAGAGTGAGGGAGCAGGGTAGCTGCATACCACGTAAAAGCCCCAACGTTTTGAGATAACTCTCTTCATCAGGGGGTGTGGTTACAGGAGCCAGACATCACCATTAAATACCCACTAATTTATGAATAAACATATGTAAATTACAAAATTGCATCAATCATTTTCACAGCAGTGTAACAATTTGAAGCACAGACTCTAATAGTAATCCTTAACCAATTAAAAGGAGCAACACCTAGATGTGCTGAAATTAATAATTAAGAACACTGAAAATGTATTCTGTACAGTCAAATTAACACTGTAGTATTAGAGCCTGGATAAAGAAAGACAGAATAGAGCGTGGTGACCATGATCTAAAATGCTCCATTCAGGGCTTTGCCAACAACTGTAAGGGCCTACCTGCAAAATATTTTGTGGGGTCCACCTCCGCACTAATAAATGTAAGATAACCATTAGCGCATATGGAATTTTCATAGCGTGCATTTTTTCGTATCAGTCCTACTGAACATACATAGTTTGTCCATGCTGCCCACCACCCCCCTTTCTGGCACCATGATCAGAGAACTGAACAATGTAATTTGTTCCTGCTCCTCCGGACACGAGCATCAAAATTTAGATGCTTTGAGTAACGGGACCTATTGTTTTTTTGTTCTGTACCCCCCAAACCATGTGAAACTGGAATTGAAATCTTGTGATGGCACTGCTGATAGACCCAATTTCAAATGGATAAGCAATTTCCAAAGTGAAACTTGCAAGTTTGTCTGTGAGAAAAGATTTTCTTAATGCTAACTTCTGAGACAGTGGGCCCCCTAACAGTGTGTGCCTTACTGCAACTGCAGCTCTTGCACCCCCCTGGTCACTGCCCTGGCTCCATTAATGTTTGCAAGACGTTGTACTATGGATGTGGAGCAAAAGAAAGAAAATAGGGGAAGGGAAGGACAGGAAAAAGACAAGAGGGGGAATGGCAAAAAGAAAACAGAAAAAGATCTGCTAATTATCAGACTTCTTGAGAGCTGAGAGACAGAAAGAGCAACCCTGAAAAAGATCAAAGAGAAAACATTGTAAGTACTGTTATATTGTTATGCATAATATTACCAATTCAAGCCAGATAGCAATGTTTCTGAACACCAACAGTATCCATAAACCTAGTATTCGATACGTTGAAGTAACATAAACACAGCTTAAACAAAAATATGCTTAACTTTTATCCAACTCATTCATAGGAAGGGTTTGAGATCCAAATTGCCATTAAAGAAGCAGTACTAGACAAAGAAAATTGGATCTTTTGCAACAGTTTGTTTCCTGTGTTCTGTTATGCACTTACCTGATAATCTTTCTTGTTTTTGTTGTATTATCACCCCATAATTTGCTGTTTTTCTTTGTTTTTGTTTACATTTCTCCCACCTACCATGTTGAATTGAAACCCTCTGCTGCTAACTGCATATGCGCATGACTCGCAGTACTTCACAGAGACAGCAGGAATGCACAGCACAGGGTCCCACAGAAGTAAACCAAAGATATGATGTGACCTGAGGAGGGAGCTTGGCTGCAAATTAGGCACCAGCCATATTTACTGTGGATCCACAACAATGGAAATAAATTTTAAATATCTCAAAAACTAAAGATTGCTAGAATAAAATATTTACCGTTATGGAAATGGAACCATGGCTGCATGCTTCCAGACCAAAATCAGCATTTTGATAATCACTTCCTAATGATCCCATACTTCTGCTTTAAGTCCAGAGGGTTTAACACTCCTGAGAGTAAAAATCCAAAACCTTCCTTGTCTTGATGGACTATTTGTTCTATTCCCACTCTTCTGTGGCTGCTGAACATGTTCCAGTCCCATAAATCTAATAAGTTTTGGGTTGGAATTGTGGCAGTTTGCAAAGTGGAAACCTACTAGGATGTCTTGCCTGGATTTTATAATGAAGCTGATGTGTCCCTGAATCCTTTCTTTCAAAGGTTGAACAGTATGACCTACATTAGTGAGACTGCAAGGACACCATAAGGCATAAACTGTGAAAGAAGTGTCACACGTGATGCATTCTGTAGTGCCCGCTCAGATATTGCTGTCTCTGAGATGTAAGAACTGGCTCCTAGCTTGTGCATATTTGCAAACATTGCACCATAGGCAACTGTAAAACTCTGTGGGTCTCTGTGGTAACCAGTTATTACTGGGGAAAGTAGCAGGGATTCTTGCAAGATGACTATGTACCAAGCGGTCATGCAAATTAGTAGATCTCTTAAAACAGACCCCAGATTTCATTCTTGCTGCTGTTCTGACCTGCATATGCCCCATAAGTATGGACCAGTTGTGCTGTATAATATTTTCAGTTCTCCCAGCCAGTCCATTATACTCTGTTACAAAAGTTACCGGACCAAAATTTGAGATATTGCCCTGTGTGGAAAAGGGCGTCACGTCCTTTTGTAGTAGACTACCCATATCTAACAGAAATGCTTTGATTTTGGACTGTTGTTACACTTTCTTATTATAACCTCTCTCTATAAATCATTCTTCTAATTCTGTTACTTGTACTACAAATTCCTGTTCAGTTGCACAATTTCTACATATCTTAACAAATTGATTATATTGTAGAGTCTCTAATGTTGGGAGAGTGAGCAATTATCTGCCCTGAAAACAGAATTGGTAGCAGTTGGTTTCCTCAAGCACTTGGTTTGCACAGTCTTACCACTTATGCCAAAAAGCTGCAAATCAAGGTAATTCAGCTGGTTCTTATTTGCACTGTAAATAAATTTCAAATTTAAATCATTACTATCAACCCAGTTTATAAAGTTTATAATTTCCTTATATTAAATGGGGATTGTTTTTTCCCTAAGGGAAACTGGGTTATAATTTGCCAATATAACCTGTGGGTTATAACGGCAAACACATATCCGGTTTCCCTTTTGCACATGTTCCAGCTTTCGCTCAGCGCCAGTCCTTTGTGCCAGACGCTGCCCTCATCAATAAGTTTAAACAAAAGAAAAAGAAGTAAATGGGCACTTCAGCCTATAAAATTGACAAGTTTAAGTAAATAATTTTAAAAAGTAAGGGAAACTTTTCCCTTCAGCAGCCACTTTCCAACCACATGAATGTGCCGAAACCCAACCAGACCACACAGGGAAGGTCATTTTTTCTCATAGGAGAAGCTGGTTATAATTCACTGTTATAAGCCCTGGGTTGTAACGGAGAACACCTGCCAGCTTCTCCTCACCTGGCTCATGCTCTCTAACAGCACAACGAAACACAGTCTTCAATCAGCAAAATGTTAGAAAACCTTACAGAACAATGGTGACACAAAAAAGTGCCTGCACCCTTTAACCCCCCCAACACAGCAAATTCTTGCTTAACTAACCTTGTGACTTGGATCCCCCCCTCACTTTATCTCTAACAGAAGTGGGCATGACCTCTGACCTTAGCACCTGATTAAAATATTGCTGTGGCAATGATGATGACATCAAGCAACAGAAAAAAATACACGTGCCTTGTATTTGCAGCACTTCTTAATGGATACCTGTTATATAACTCGTTGATTTTACCAACTGCTGTTCACACACACAACCCCTAATGCAGATCTAAAACAAACAACTCATGTTGTTGACCTTGTTTTTAAAACAAAGAAGTTATTCTGTTAAAAAGTTTAAAGTTCTGTTTTAAGTGTTGTTTAAAGTGTTTTAAGCTGTTTAATGGTCTATAGAATAAAATTAACAAAACCCTCTGTTACAAATACAGAACTTTTTTTCATGTTTTTGGAGAAAAAAAATTATACCCGGAAATTACATAAAACAATACATGGGGGAGGGGGGAGTGCATAATGAGAATTTAATGCACACCCTCAGTGTGGGATGCTTTGATTAAACCGTCAGGCTTCACCCTAGGGGTTTATCTAGCATCCCACACATCGGGTGTGCATTAAATTCTCATTATGAATTCCCCCATGTATCATTCTATATAATATCTGCCTTCCACACACACAAATACAGTCATCAATATATTGAAATCAGTGTTTGATGTTTTTGTGGAATGAGTTGGCCCTGCTTTTGAAAATGTATAATATTTACCACCATCCAAAAAAAGATTAGTGTAACTAGGGGCCATACTTGCCTCCATAGCTCTACCACATATCTGTAAAAGGAAAAAAAAATCAAATTCAAACACATTACGAGTCAAAATTAACTCTGAGGCCTGTATGATAACATATACTGGTATGCTGTCTATGTTAATGTGATTCTCTAAAAAGAATCTACTGGCATGAATGCCTTGTTCATGCCAGATAAATGTGGATAGGGATTCCACATCTATCACACATAATTTAAAGAGATCTCACACTTACTTCCCAACATCTATAAAATACTTGCTTTACTCATTATACAGTATGTGAAGAGTAAAAAAGGTATCAAATTTATTTACTCTAAAATACAAGTCCATTGACATACAATAGCAGAAGTGCAAACCCTCCAAAAAAACAATGGTTACAGAACTCCCCTGATGCTATTTTTCACCCCTACAGGTGCCCTTTGAAGGGTAAAGTTCTAAAGTGATGTTCTACTCTTTTATAATCAAAAAAGCATTATGTCATGATGTATGCAATATTTTCCCTATTTTATCCTAAGTTGAAAAACACACAAAATCTTGTGCAAATACGAATTAGAACACCATCCCTCATGATATTTGATAAGAACAAACAACCTTCATGATCAATTGTTTAAAATACATATGGGATACATGTACGCAACTCCATATTAACAATGTTGACATATTGTGCTTATGCATTATTCAATTTAATTAATCAATTGAATTGGTGAAAATGTCAGTCTGAAGCACAACCAAAAGATTTCTTCAGAGCTGTCTCCATACGGTTTCTAACTGATCAATCTAGCTTGTACATTCTTCAAATTCCTCATAATATTAGTGAATGTCAAAGAAGCCCTGTACATTAAAAAGGAGAAAACATAAATAATACTGCAATATGTATTGCAAAAAAACTGCATTAATGCATCTTTTAGGTTTAAAGTGACAAAAGTAGGGAAATATTGTGTTAAGATTTCCAACCCTAACACCCCACACCACCCCACCCCCAGCCTGCACAGACCAAGAGGCATCGGGGGGCAGCATTGGGTTGTCAGCCCTAATGCTCACCCCATTCCATTAGAAAATAAGCTGGGTGGATACAGCATAGGAGAATGGGGTGAGCGTTAGGGCTGACAACCCTAATGCTGTGCTGGGTGGGGGGGTGTTAGGGTTGGAAATCCTAATGCCACATTTCCCTACTTTTGTTGCTTTATTCCTAACTGATGCATTAACACAGTTTTTTGCAATCTGTTTCCTTACTTTTTGAGATAGTATACTAGTATCCTTATTTAACTGTGGGAGCGGAAGGTCCTTCAGACCCTGTGCTCCCATCCCTCTGTAGATGCATATATGCAGTATACATATATATCTTGCAAAAAACTGCATTATTGCTCTAGTTAATGTCAAAGCTACAAAAGTAGGGAAATGTGATTTTAGGGGTTTTCAAAGCTAATACCACACACCCACCATGCACACACCAACAGGTGTCGGAGGTGGGTGCCCTGGGTCTATCGGCCCTAATGTTCATTCCATTCACCTAAACTGTACCCATCTCAGCTTATTTACTTATGGAATGGGGTGAGCGTTAGGACCAATGACCCCAAGGCACCCCCCATGATGCGTGTTGGTGTGTACAAGGTGGGAGTGGGGTCGCTAAAAAAAATTACGGCAGACTCTTGGTCTTTACTTCAGGATCAGCCACTTTCTCACTAGGGATGCCAAGTTAAGGTTGGTCCAAGCAACGTTTCTTTCTTAGTAGATTACACGTACTTCCTATATAGTCACTGCCCTATCTCTTACCTTGCAAAATTGGACATGATCTACCATAGAGCTCTGAGATTTAATACAGGATTTCCCCTTTACCACAGATCACTGCTCCTTGTATGCAGAAGTAGGGTGGACTTCCTTTCACCTTAGAAGGGATAGAAATGCTGCTCTATGGACCTACAGAGACATATCCAAATAACTTCCCCAATATATTTTGGACTGCCTCCCGCTAAGCTCAATAAGCAATTATGCCCTAAGAAGCTACTCCTCTATCTCATTGAAAGTTCCTAAAGTTAATTCATGCTTTGGAAGAGTGGCCTTTAGCTTTGTGCTACCCTCTCTGTTGAACAAACTGCAGAAAACATTAAAACTGAGTATATCTATCAGCACTGCCTCCTTTAAGACCCTATACTCACATCTTATCAAGGGACAGTGCAAATGCTTGACATGTCACTAGTCTGAATACACATCCACTGTATCACCTTTTTGCCTGGCTTAGAATGTGATGTTTAGGTCCATGTCTCTGTTGCCCTCTTCCCACTGTCTATTATTCATCATGCAAATTACCTATATGTTTCCCATTTCTGCTTCTCAGTACTTTAGGGTGGATGCTCTCTGGATCTGATTGATGGTGTTCTGTCCCCGCCCCCCTCCCCGTTCCTTCTCTTGTACTTGCTAGGCTACCCTCTAGTCCCTACTACCCCTCCCCCCAATCCAGGTAATTCCTTTCTCTCCTTTTTTCCTCTTTAGACTTTCCCCCTTCCCCTTACTCTATAGTCCCCGGAGCTGTCATCAGCAGTTGGAATCGTTGGTTGCAATTCAGTGCAGTTGAAGTTAGTTGCAATTGCGTTGAATTGCAGTCTTAATATAGTGGAGTTGAAATCCACTCCAGTCGACGATTCCATGATCCATCTCTATTTTTTTTTTTGCTGCACTTCATGTTTTGTCTTTATTTTCTTTGGGGAGGGGCACAAAAATATGTAACAGTCAGCAGCACCAAGCATACAAACCAATAAAAGCAAACAAAATTCACTCCTGGCTCCTGGGTGTGAAGCATCCACCTCCACAAATTAAGATAGTTAGAAGGAGGAGCCAGGAGTGAGAGTGTCTGTGACTGACTGCACCAGGTGGCAGGAAGAGCGTGACTGAGTCTAGTAGGAGAGAGGAGACGTGAAAAGAGAAGGCGCAAGTTGGCAATGGAGTGAGTAGCAGCCCAGCATTGTTGTTCTTTCAAGGACCAGTGGTTATTTGTTGCACCTTTCTTAAGGCTTATTTAATTGAAAAAGGTCCCAGTCCTTGTGTCCAGCAAAGCTACACACAGCAATTGTCGACGTGTTGGGGGGGGGTGTGGCGTGGCCAGTGAGACAGTCAGTCAGGCAGCCAGTGCAGTGATAGACTTGGGCCCATTACATGACCCTCGGGTGAATCTTGATCGGCAGCCGGCAGCACAGAGCTCGAACTTCATTCAAGAAGGGGACTGGAGGCTGCAAGGAGGAAAACCAGAAAGTCAGAGGAGTGGTGGTCGCCATCATGTGGGCCGGGGTGTAGACTTCCAGTAATTCCTCAGTCTGAGTCCACCACCACACGAGGAATGTGGTCAGGTCTCTCGGGACAGCACCGTGTGTTAGGGAGGGCCCAAAACCAACCAGCACCTGTAAGCCACACCGTGATCTGACCCCCCGAGAGCAGAGTTGCAGCAGCATGGGAGGTGTGGCAGGCCAGCGTGCATCCTGAGCCACCCCCGGGCTGGACCATGCCGACGGAAGAATTAAATCATCACCACCTTAGGAGCGACTCATCCCGAAGGGAAGGAACTGGCATTGGCAACAGCCAGGGCAGGCTACAGCATGTGAACTATAACTTGCAGGTACTGTGCATGTATTATTAGAAGGGAAGAGCTGTGCATTACAACATGTCTAATATAGAAAGCGATATGCATGAGATGCAGGAAAAAATAGTAAAACAAATACCAGCAGTCCTCGGGGACGTATACAGATAATCAGCTTTGCATTTATTATATTAAAGCTGATTATTTGGATACGTCCTTGAGTGCTGGAATTTGTTGTTTGTTTCAGCATTACAAATGACCTGCTGTAGTGGTACCATTCCTTCACTGGGACCTGTGTTTTCAAAGTTTTAAAGTAAATTCACAATGGGGAAAATATATTTCAAGAAGAGAATTTATTTCTGGCACAAGCACATCCAGCCGTCTGGGGGTGGGGGATACTCGGGACCCCATTGCTTGTGGCCATAGACTCATGATGAGATGGAGAGCAGGAACAGGTCACTGTAGGGCCATTTCAGCACATGCTGTGTGTGAATGTGAATCTTAGTAATCTAGTTGCTAAACTGCATGACAGTGTGCCCACTGGCACTCCCACTCCCCCCCCCCAAAAAAAAAGATGCAACCAGTGACTCTGACTTAGCAGGAGGTTACAGGCTTGCAGGACTTTTGATGAGCATAGCTGGCAGCATAATATGCACAGCTGCAAACGGCCAACATTGTTTTTGTTTGGGGGTATGCACACTGGACCTCCAGGCATTAATTGGGATGGGGGTGAAATTGCTGGACTAATAAAAGGTAGTTATAAAGAAAGGAGTGAAAGGGGGACAAGTTTGGCCCAGCAGGACTGACTTCCATTGAAGGACAGAAGGATAGGGAGGGGAAACCACAGTCACTGTACCACCAGGGAGCCTCTGATAGTGGTTTTGAAGAAGGAGGGGGACAATTACCATCAGTTAATCTCACATTTCATATACTTTCTGTGGCTTATTCAATTTAGTGTTACTGCCCCTTTGTCTCTGGTCTGGTGCAGCCTCTTTCAGTAGCTGCTGCTGCCCCCTAGTCCTGTACTGGGCCTTCTTTAGTCTTGTCCCTTCCAGCCCCCAAGCTAATTACTCTCTGAGATGGGGCCTAACTGGATGGCTGATCTAGGCAGTCTGTTGGTCCATCTCTGGTGTTGTCCATTGGGCTATACTGTGTGTGGATTTGTTTTGCTATACTCTGTATTTGCATTTTACATTAAAAAGCAGCCAGCTTCTTAGCTGCTGCTGCTGCCTAGTTGCTGCTTCCTCCAACATATGCAATACCTCACCGTGACCTGCTCCAGACTTCAGTGGCATAAATAATTCATTTTGTTTCTGCCCATTTATGAAGTTATAATGCTCGTAAATTCCAAATGCTCAAAATGGAGCTGCTTCAGTTCTTCTTGACCTCAACCCACTGACATGTTGGGGGGAGTGGCATGTCGTCATCCTGCATTGCAGCTAGGGTTTCTCATATATTCTGGGCAACTTGTGCATACACGTGCTGGTGACACAGTTTCCATCCTGCGTACGGTCCTCCCCTCCCATAGTGTGCCTCTGCAGCAATACCATGCATGGTGATCCAGGTGGCAGTATTACAGTGAAGGCAGTAAACTCCCATTCTGAGACCCTCAGTCTTCCTGTCCATGGTGAGCCCTGGATGACCTCGGCTCATTACAAACCCATATTCACTGTTGTGATTGCCAGTCTTCCACTGCATCAACAGGCCAGTGTGTATAGTTTCTGCACTTAACCCTGGATGGTACCCCACTTGGAGTATCTAATTTTAAGTACCTTGCTGTGTTGCTGGATTGACACCTGGACTTCCTTACCTGTATCAGTGCCATCCATTTAAAACAAACAAAAAAAAAACAACATTGTTTTTGTTGACTGGGCAAGTAGAACTAGACAGTTCTGATTATTTTCAGCCTGGTCCCAGGGGAAGGGGGATAAAGATGGATGGCAACTTACACTGAACCATATTAAGCTGTTGTTGGTATTTGTAAGGAATGGGGGACAGTTTGGCCAGGACACCAGGGAAATAGCACTGCTCTTTTTGAGAAGTGCCATTGGGTGTTTAACAGCCACCTGAACTACCACCAGAACAGGCAGATGGGACTTCAGTTTAACATTTCATCCAAAAGATGGCACCTCAGGAGTGCAGCAGGAACCCTTCTCATGCTGCACTACAGTGTCAGTATTTGGATTTAATCAAAGTGCATGGTGTGGGGGTAGACCTCCTAACCTTCTGATCTTCTGGCCTCGGGTGAGAGTGTACAACCTGCTGAGCCACTGCTGACGCTGCTTAAGAAACATAAAAAAGTCTTCCCCAAACTTGGCATCCTCAGCGTTTCTCTCAAAAATTATTGCCTACTGCTCCAAGTCCGTCATGAGATTGTCCTTAAAGATTATCTTATCAGCGTTTTTGCATGTGTTTGTTTCCTATGGTGCATTACATCTACTGAAAATGAGGACCCATTTCATATTCGCAATAAGGTACTCCAGGGGTGTGTAATGTTGAGCTAATGGCCCTTCTTGGGTGGTGGAAGTATTGAGCTACGCCTTGTGCTTCAACCCACCCGAGATGGGCCGTTATCCCACCATCACCATAACAAACCCCTGATTATGCCTTATTGCTAAAATATGGCATGGCTAGTAGTTAGATTAACTGTCTGTTAATCACCCCAGGGGTGGAAAGTTGCACAAGATGCAGCAGAGTGCCATATTGGCCCAATGGGGTATTTCACTGACTGTTAATCTAACTCCTGGGAGTGCCTTATTAGTAAGTGGTATTGTAAAACATTTATGCCAAAAGAAAAGTGAAACGAATACATAATAAAATTCAACGATGGTGAAAACGGAAAAAATTGGTTGGATTTTTTTTAGTTAGTTGAAGTCACAAATTTCAAACTAGTTGAAACAAGCATTTGTCAATGCCGAATGTTTGCTTGTTGGCATTGGCAGTGGTAGTGTAGAAGTTACAGAGCTGCGTAATAGGAATGGCAGTGAAGTACTGAACTGAAGCCAACCCCACCACCACCCTGCAGAGAGTGACAGGCATTGGGGTGTGCCTTTGTGTCGTCAGGCATAACGGCCATGCCATTTCACAACACCCCACCCTGCAGACACTGACAAGTGTCACGGTGTGCCTTGGGGTCTTTGGTCCTTATGCGCACCCCATTCGGTGCGGTATAGGAGAATGGGGTGAACTTTGGTGCCAAAGAGTCCAAGGCATACCTCGATGCCTCTCACTGGCTGCAGGGTGTGGAATGGTATGAGCATTGCAGGCAAGAATACCAAGTCACATCCCTGATGCCTGTCAGTCTCTACGGGGTTGGGCGTTATGGTTGGAAACCATAATATCTCAGGCATTCGTTGGTATTTTCACTCCAAATTTTCAACATGTTTTTTTTGTGACCCCACCTCATGAACAGTGGCAATATCAGTTTGTTAGCCGAAGCTGCTTATGCACAGCGATTACGGCATTTAGCACCACAGGTGCAAACACATTCGAACAGGATGTAAAAATGACAGCTGTACTGTTCATGGGGAGGTGTAAAAATGGCAATGTTGCAAATCTGTAGTAAAAATATTAAAAAAACTGGTGAAGTCATGAGCGTGCGTGAGAAACTGTGCAACGCACAACCATAATGTAATTAGTTTGGGGATTTTTTACAGCAGATTGTCAACAGAGGCATTTTGGGACCTCCGATCATGAACAGTGTCACTGTGATTTACTTTATCTGTCCCGAACAATGATTTCCCACAGTGATCACGCACCTCTGCGCTGAAAGTGTGAAAACACATTTCGGCCATGTTGTGAAAAATGGCATCTGTACTGTTCATAAGGAAGTGTGGAAAAATGCCACTGGTGAAAATCTGGCCTGAAAATATTACAAAGTCATGAACTTACGAGGGTGCATGGAAACTGCACAATGCTCACTCGTAACAGTCATTTTATGGACTTTTGTCACCAAATTTTCAACATAGCCATTTTAAGACCTCTGCTCATGAAAAGTGTAACTGTGATTTTCTTAATCTGTCCCAAACATTGCTTTCGCACACTGACTGCACCATTGTGTGCTACATGTGCGAAAACACATTTTGGGCGACGTGAAAAAATGGCAGCTGTACTGTTCATAAGGAAGAGTTATAAAATGGCAATGTTGAAAATCTGGAGTGAAAATCTTGAAAATTCGCAAACTTACGAGCGTACGTAGGAACCGCGCAACACACGCTCGTAAAACAGTAATTTTTAGGAATTTTTTCACCAAATTTTCAACATAGCCATTTTAAGACCTCTGCTCATGAACAGTGTCACTGTGATTTTCTTAATGTTTCCCATACATTAATTTCGCACAACCGACTGCGCCATTGTGTGCTACATGGGGCGGAAACATGTTTTGGGCAAGATGTGACAAATGACAGCTATACTGCTCATAAGGAAATGTAATAAAATGGCAATGTTGAAAATCTGGATTGAAAATATTGAAAATTCGCAAATTTACGAGCGTGCATAGGAACTGCGCAACTCACGCTCGTAAAACAGTCATATTTAGGGATTTTTTCACTAAATTTTCAACATAGCCATTTTAAGATGTCTGCTCATGAACAGTGTCACTGTGATTTTCTTAATGTGTCCCATACATTGATTTCGCACACCGACTGCGCCATAGAGTGCTACATGGGCGGAAACACATTTTGGGTGAGATGTAAAAAATGACAGTTGTACAGCTCATAAGGAGGTGTAATAAAATGGCAATGTTGAAAATCTGGAGTGAAAATATTGAAAATTCGCGAACTTACGAGCGTGCGTAGGAACTGCACAACGCATGCTCATAAAACAGTCATTTTAGGATTTTTCCACCAATTTTTCAACATAGCCATTTTAAGACCTCTGCTCATGATCAGTGTCACTGTGATTTTCTTAATGTGTCCCATACATTAATTTCGCACACCAACTGCGCCATTGTGCGCTACATGGGCGGAAACACATTTTGGGCAAGATGTGAAAAATGACAGCTGTACTGCTCATAAGGAGGTGTGGTAAAATGGCAGTGTTGAAAATCTGGAGTGAAAATATTGAAAATTCATGAACTTACGAGCGTGCATAGGAACTGCGCAAAGCACGCTCATAAAACAGTCATTTTTAGGAATTTTTTCACCAAATTTTCAACATAGCCATTTTAAGACCTCTGCTCGTGAACAGTGTCACTGTGATTTTCTTAATTTGTTCCATACATTGATTTCGTACACTGACTGTGCCATTGTGCACTACATGGGCGGAAACACGTTTTGGGTGAGATTTGAAAAATGACAGCTGTACTACTCATAAGAAGGTGTGGTAAAATGGCAATGTTGAAAATCTGGAGTGAAAATATTGAAAATTCGTGCACTTACGAGCCTGCATAGGAACTGCACAATGCACGCTCGTAAAACAGTCATTTTTTGGAATTTTTCCACCAAATTTTCAAAATAGGCTTCTTGAGAGCCCACCTTATGAGCACGCAGGCAGTGTCATTTCGTTAATCAGGCTCAAAAAGGTGATTTCGCCGCAGTGACCGCGCGAAATCACCTTCGCCTGAATAACGCCAAGGACAGTGACATCATTCATGAGAAGGAGTCCCAAAACCCCATGTTGAAAATTTGGTGCAAAATCCAAAAATGCCTGAGATATGCAACAAAGTTGAAAAACCCTATCTATCCCATTATACAGCTTACCGCATTTCCTCAGTTCGCGAGTCGGCTTTGAAGAGTGCAGGCGTGTTCCGGTCCACCGAGGATCGTGGCGCCGGTCGGAGGTAAGTATGGGGTGGGGGGTGGGGAGGCAGGAGTGCGCAGTGGGTGGGTGCAGGTTGCGGGGGGCAGGGAGACTGCGTGGGACCGTTTTCTTTACAGGGTTTTACCAAGGAAAATGACAAGCGATGGGGACGTTTGCCACACACTGGGTTGGGCTCCCAGTCATGTCACCGAACTGCTTCAGGGGAGGACAGTGGAGCCGGCCAGGGGATTGGGCACCCCAGTCGGCTATCACGACTAACGCCACGCTGGGGTGGGCACCCAGCGTGGCATGTGAAAAACTTTGGAGAGGGAGTGCAGCACTATACAGTGTGTGTCGTGGGGGCAGCATGCGGTATGCGTGCATGTGTTTGTGTGTGCGTGTGTGTAGGGGGCTACGCGCAGGCAGGGCGATATCTGATTGCTGCTCACTGAAGCGTAGCTCCCCTTTCAACTGTACGCCACTGCATTTGGAGCTGTCATAGACAGCTCCAGCATTGATGGCAGACTGGGGCCCGCCTGCCAACACACTGACTGAATTGGAAGAGGGGGTGACACACCTCCAAAAACTCGGATGATGGCACTATCTTTCTTGCACATGCGTGCAAGCAAACATAAAAATCAGTCATAATGTGTGGTAAGTCAGTCATAATTGGTTTTTCAACTGACTCTGGGGTCTACTACTCTATTTCTATCTTCCTGGTATTCCCTCCCCATCCTAATCTGACGTACATCCTGGTTTTCACAAAGAGCAGTTATTCCACACCTTGCCACTTTAACTGTGCTCGTTACTTACCTCTATAATTTTATTATGTACATTTGTTATTGTATCTTGTAAATGAAATATGCTTTATGCCCTTATGCGTTATGTTGTGATGACTTGAATACTGATGTTTTTCTTTTGTATTACCTTGTCTATTGTGTATATACATATGTATGGTTCCTGTTCTGTGCAACTGACCTTGTCCTACCCAGGTCCATCTTGCAAATGAGCATTGCTCAGTAATGTTCGACTGGATAAATAAAGATTTTGATTGATTGATTGATTGATTGATTAGCTTTGAAAACCCTCATGCAACATTTCCCTACTTTTGGGGCTTTGACCCTAACTAGAGCATAAGTGTAGTTTTTTGCAATTTATTTCCTTACTTTTTGAGATAGTGCAGTAGTATCTTTATTTTATTGTTGGAAGACCCTGCGCTCCCATCCCTCTGTAGATGCGTATATATATGTAGTTGTGGAAGTGCATGGCACACCGGGCCCTGCGCTTCCATTTATAGGACAACATTGACTTGTGTGTGAGAGGGGAGGTGAGGGTGACCTGTTCCAGGAAGGTCCCCCCCCCTCGGGCACCTCCATCGGAAGAAAAGCTGAGTCCCGAGGTGCCAGGTGCATCTGCAGCCCCGGCGGGCATCCTCGGCGGCCGTGCAGGAACACAGCTCAAGTTTCCTGGCTGATGCACAGATGTAGGATTCTCTCACTACCGTCGGACCTCTGCTTTTGTGACCTGTACTCACTGCAAGGACGACATCGTGCTGCTGAGCTTCTCCATGGGAGGGTGGCTGAGGGACATTTTGTCTTTCTATCTTCATGGCGGATGACAATTGAACAAAAGGGTCTCCTTTAATTTGAACTCTTGGCGCCGAAAGTGCCCCTGCTGATAGGCTGCATTGCAGGTGGTGACGCTCCCTGTGTCCTCTACATGGGGAGAACCAAGACCCATTCATAATCCAGACTTGTGTGTGAGAGGGGAGGCAAGGGTGACCTGTTCCAGGAAGGTCCCCCCACTTTGGGCTCCTCCATCAGAAGAAAAGCCAAGTCCCGAGGTGCTGGGTGCGTCTGCAGCCCCGGCAGGCCTCCTCGGCGGCCGTGCGGGGAACGCAGCTCAAGTTTCCCGGCTGATTTTCGGCCCAGCCACCCTTCCCATTCCCTCCTGCCATTAAATCCTTGTTAGCTCTGCCTCTGGATCCACCCTGCCCTATCAGTGGTGGGGAGGCGGGTTTGACAGTGCAACTTGGGCTCAGCATAGTCTAATTCCCTTCCAGCGATCTCTTCTCTGTCCCAGCCATTGATTGCGTCTGACAGGGCAGTAGTTAGGCTAATCTCCTGTGTAAAGTTATGGATAAACTTATCGCTGTTAGCCTGCACTCTAAATCTCTGGTCCCTGCTGTCGACTCTAGCTCAAGACTGTAATCCAAATTGTGTGTAGCCTGTTTGGTTAATGGGGTGTCACTACTGTTGCTGTTATTTACTCTCATATATTCCTACTAGATATAGTGTCTACTGAATATAACCTGTACTGATTACGTGAGACTAACGTTTAATTCCTAATAGCAGGCTAACATTATTTTGTCTACCTGACCCCTACTGTAGCCTGTTGTTCCCAGAGGGGAAAAAACCTGGTAAATCATTGTGTATACCATATGTGCACCACTCAACGGACTAATTAGGCTTTTCTAGTAATCCTCCAGGCCTATAACTGTTAGCCTAATATCACACCAGTCCTTAGGAGTTACTCCATTCCCCCTTCATCAGCTGTTCCTCACTCACCACTGCTGCTTGGCTACACAACCAAGCCTGACAAACGTCTCCTGCCCAGATGTGGTTCAGGCTTCCCTCCTTCACACTCTGGGAGGGTGGGCGTACCTTCTGTGAGATGCTTCAGGGCGTTCTGCCCGTCATCCTTAGGGCTTTGGCCCTAGTAGGACTGGTACTATGGCTCACCCTGCTCTATGTGGCTATCACTCCCCTACCTGCCTCGGGGGGGTACTAGGAGAATTCTCCTTCCCCTGGTGTGTCCGACTTCACCTTCTCCAACATTCTTGTGACCCCCTGCACCCTCCTCTGCCCCTCCTGCTGCCTAAACCTTAGGAGACTAATACACACTGTCAGGGTAAAAAGACTTCGTGCCTGTACCCGTACCCTGGCCAATGGCCTATCTTTTATGAGATGGTGTCCGCTCTGGCTTCTCCTTGTGCTTCTACTACTCTCAGGGGACATTGAAATTAATCCTGGACCAAATACCCTGGCCCCTTCAATTCCCCCAGGTTGGGAGATGGCCAAGGGTCTAAAAGTGGCCTATCTAAATATTAGGAGCCTGATACCCAACTGGGATGAGCTTGTCTCATGGATGGCTCTCTACAAACCTGATATCCTTGGCATGACAGAGACCTGGCTAAAACCCAAGATCCCTGACTCCACATGTGCTCTCCCAGGCTAGGACAAAGGGGGGGGCATCCTGGTCTACTAATGGTGTCACCTCAAGATTTCCCCAGTAGTCCTCCGGCAACCAAATGTGTCGTCCTGTGAGGTGCTACATGCACTACTCCTATTAGGGGATACCAAGAAACTTCATCTGGTCTGTACGTATAATCTCCCTAGAGGTGGGCTCCCTGGGTTGATCCACCTTCTGGATTCAGTTGATTCCAGCATTGGTGACAATGAACTTATAATTATGGGAGACGTCAACCTAAACTGGACCGGTGAGAATGGAAGGCAGGCCGGGCCCCTTCTTGCTAATCACGCCCTGACTCAGCTTATCCAGGAGCCAACCAGGCGTGCAGCAAATGGTTCCTCCAGCTCCCTCCTGGATTGGATCCTGACAAACTGTCCAGACAGGATTGCCTCTGTGGGAACACTATCTTATGTAATCTCCGACCACTCCCCGGTCTACTGTGTGTGGAAAGTTCCCTCCCCTAAAATCCCACATAAGATCATGCATGTCAGGAACTTCACCAGGTTTGATCCGGGAGAGTTCCTTGATGACTTAAGGCTCACTGACTGGTCTGATGTGTTGAGCGCTAATGACCCCTCGGTGGCAGCTTCCCATTTCCTAACCTCCTTTGGGGCTTTGCAAGACAAGCATGCCCCAATGATCACCCGTAGGGTGAGGGGGACAGCCACTCACTGGTTACATGGGGGTCTTCTAGCCCAAATACGGGCCAGAGACAAGTGTTGGGCCAACTCTAGATGACTCGTGACCCTGCTATGTTTGCAGCGATATAGGCGCCTCAGAAATGAATGCAAAAGGCTATCAGGGTGCAAAATGACTTCTGCAAGTCTGCTGTCACCAACTCTGCTAATGATCCTAGGATGTTTTGGAGAAATATAAAAACACTAGTCAGCGGCTCCTCTCACCCAGGGGTAACTGACATGATCTTAAATGGCGCCTCCTGCAACAATCCCCTCACCATTGCCAACTCTCTAAATATGCACGTCTCTGACCTCTCAGCCCTTACTGCTCATTTCCCTCCCGGGGGGGGACAACCTACCTTCCTTCCTCTAACCGGGGAGAGGATCACACCCTACATCAATCGTTTCAAATCAGGGCGGTGACAGTCTCTGACACACAGAAACTCCTAGCTGGACTCTCCCAGTACACCAGCCCGGGCCTAGATAATATGGAGCCCAAGCTACTAAAATTTGGGGCCCCCCTTCATTGCCTCCCCTGTAGCTCATATCTTTAATCTATCACTGTCACTGGGGTCCATCCCAGATATATGGAAGGAAGCAAGGATAGTCCCTGTCCTGAAGCAGGGTGACCCCAAAATACCGGACAACTATTGTCCAATTGCTATCCTTTCATCCCTTAGCAAGCTCCTTGAAAAAGTAGTGGCTGAACAGCTCTCAGAGTATGTCCAGCATCATGAGCTGCTATCCCCATCCCAGCATGGCTTCCATAGGGGGCATAGCACCTCTACAGCCCTGATCGAGGCCACCACCGGCATCAGATCAGCCATGGACCAGGGCAAGCTCTCTGGAGCTATATTTATCGATCTATCCAAAGCCTTCGACCTTGTTGACCATGCACTGATCTGTCAACAGCTGGGGTCACTTGGTTTTTCCCCTCCTGCCATGAAATGGTTTTCAGGCTACCTGCATGGCAGAATGCAATGGACCTGCTTCAATAAAGTCCTGTCCATACCCCTACCGGTCACATCAGGTGTCCCCCAGGGCTCGGTCCTTGGTCCCTTCTCTTCTCTCTCTACATCAACCAACTGCCTACAGTGACCACAAATTGCAGAACTGTCCTATATGCAGATGACCTGGTGAAACTGGCCCACTCCAGTGACATGGCCACTCTCACCAAGAGCATGTCCGAGGACTTCAATATGGTCCTGACCTGGGTGACAGACCATAAATTGGTCTTGAACCTAAAAAAACCCAGGCTATGCTTTTTGGCTCTACTGCCAAAATCAAAGCCTCAACATCCCCCCTGAACATAATTAACCTGGACGGCTCTTCCCTCCCTGTGGTAAACTCGGTCAAGTACCTAGGGGTCACCTTAGACCCCCAACTTGATATGGGAAGTCACATCGTGAAAGCCTGCAAAACAGTAAACTGCAAGTTGGGACTGGCCTACAGGGCCAAGTACAACCTTACCCCTGTGGCCAGGCTTGCCTAGCGAGAGGTGTCCTTCTTCCCTCCCTTGGCTATGGACTGCATATCTTCACTTGCTCCACGAAGGCCCATCTCACCAGGTGGCATACTGCATACAATAATATCTGTTGTTTCGCCCTAGTGGCTCCCCATCTCACCCATTGCTGTGAGCTCTATAATAAACTCAGGTGGCTCTCTCCAGCTAGATACCTGGACTTTAGGATAGGATGCCTCACGGGCAAGGTGATCAGCATGGGTACTCCATCGGGACTGGCCCAGCTCCTTCCTCCAGCTGATTTTTCCCCCTACTCACTTAGGTCTCAAGCCCAGGGGTTGCTAAAAGTCCCTGCCATGAGAACCCTTATGGGAGCTAGGGATTTCACTGTGTGTGCGTACAAACTCTGGAACTCCCTTCCTGAGTCTGTTCGCCTGGCCTCCTCCCATCAGTGCCTCCGAAAATCCTTGTGGGATTACTTGAAACAAGCCTCAGCCTGTGACTGTTCCAGCCTCCCTAGGGCCTCTTAGTCCCTAACATGTGTTATTGACTCATCATGCTCTTAACCTAATGACTATAAGCTGTACCATTGCTTTCTACTTCTTTGTAATATGTACCTATTATACCTTTGCTTCCTACCTCTCTGTAAAATTGTGCCAACTGTATTCCCTCTCCTTGCCTTGTTGTTATTATGCGGTTGTGTCCTTAGTATTTTCCTCTTATATTGCTCATGATGTCAATTAGTACTTGATATGTTGTCTCTGTACCATTATGCCCATGCTGACAACTTGTATTTGATGTATTGTCTTTGTACCATTATGTTGTACTCTCCCGGGTCGTTCCTGAAAATAGGCATAATACTTGTCTAGTGTACTTACCCGGTAAACAAAAGCTAAATAAATAAATAAATAAATTGTCAGCATAGCATTCTTATTACTCCACCTCATGTACCCATTAAAGAAAATTTGCAAATCCCTGCTGAAACATAATTCAGTGCAACTGCAACGTCATTCCATACCACAGGTGCAAAAATACATTTTGGACAGGATTTGAAAAAATGACAAGTATAACATACGTGAGTTGGGGTAATCAGAAGGCTAAGTTGAAAATCTGGGGTAAAAATAGTTAACGTTTCTGAAGTTATGAGCGAGTGTAGCAAAATTACAACAAAATGTCATAACTTTGGCAATTTTTCATATTTTGACCCCAAATTTTGAACATAGTCTTCTTATGACCCAACCTCATAAACCCAGTAGGTGACAATTTTCGCATTTGGGCCAAAACACCATTCTGCACCACAAGTGCAAAAACATGTTTTGGGCAATATGTGAAAAGTGACAGCTGTAATGTTCATGAGGTGGTGTGAAAAAATGGCCATGCTAAAAATTTGGAGCCAAAGTATCAAAAATTACCAAAGTTATGTGGGTACATAGAACCATTTCAATGACCACTCATAGCAATTTTTTGGTATCTTTGCACCAAATTTTCAACATGGACTTTTTGGGACCCAACCTCATGAACACTAGCACTGTCATTTTATTAATCAGTCCAAAAAGGTGATCTCATGCAGCGACCACAAAATCACCTTTCAGGACTGATTAATGAAATGACAGTGCCAGTGTTCATGAGGAGGGACACCAAAAAGCCCATGTTGAAAATTTGGTGAAAATATACCTAAAAATGGCTGAGATATCACTATAAGTTCAAAATGCCATTAAAAGCCATTATACAGCACTTAAATCTTCAGTTTGCGGTTCAGCTTTGAAGAGTGCAGAAGTGTCCCAGTCCACAGAAGATGACACCTGATGACCTCTGCTGGTTAGTAAAGGGCAAGTGTGGTGTGGGGTGGTGGATGCGCAGTGGGAAGGTCAGGATGTGGGAGGGGTGGGGAGATGATGAGGGACCATTTTCTTTTTTTTTTTTTTTAGGGAAACAAATGTTGGGGGCTATTTTCTTTTTTTACAGGTTACATAGAAACATAGAAACATAGAATTTGATGGCAGATAAGGGCCACTTGGTCCACTCAGTCTGCCCATTTCCCTACCTAATGGATAAACTGCAGATCCTAGATAACCAGCAGCCTACTTCTTCCAACCTCAACCCCCTAGAATTGCCTCATGTCTGTCCCATGCATTCTTGAATTCCACCACTGTTTTTGACTCCACAACCTCCTCAGAAAGGCTGTTCCATGCATCCACAACCCTCTCCGTGAAAAAATACTTCCTCACATTACCTCTGAGCCATCCCCCCTCTAGCTTCAAATTGTGCCCCCTTATTCTTGCACACCTCTTTTTCTGAAAGATGCTACCCTCTTGGACTTTGTTGATTCCCTTGAGGTATTTGAAAGTTTCTATCATGTCCCCCTCTCCCTCCTGTCCTTGAGGCTATACATATTAAGATCCTTAAGTCTCTCTTGATATGTCTTCTGGTACAGACCCTGCACCATTTTAGTTGCCCTTCTCTGGACTGCCTCCATCCTGTCTATGTCTTTTCGGAGATTGGGTCTCCAGAACTGCATGCAGTACTCCAGATGGGGTCTCACCAGTTGTCTGTACAGAGGGATAACAACTTCTTGTTTTTTACTGGTGTTGCCTCTCCCTATGCATCCCAGTATCCCACCAGCCCAGCTTACTGCCCTCTCACATTGCTTGCTCACCTTTAGGTCATCTGATATGACTACACCCAGGTCCCTTTCCATTTTTGTTGTTGTTAGCATCTCACCCCCCATTGTGTACTCTTCCCCTGGGTTTTTGCTTTCCACTTGCATTACTTTGCACTTCTTAGCATTGAATCTAAGCTGCCATACATTTGACCATTCCTCCAACCTTGCCAAGTCCCTTCTCATCCTCCCACCCCACATTGTGTATCAACTCTGTTGCAGATCTTTGTGTTGTCTGCAAAGAAACATACTTTTCCTTCCAGTCCCTCTGCAATGTCTCTTATTAAGACATTAAAGAGAACCGGTCCTAGTACTGAACCCTGCGGTACCCCACTAGAAACTTATCTTGCTTCAGAGTGGACTCTGTTTACTATTACCCTCTGTTTCCTGTTCTCCAGCCAATTTTTTACCCAGGCTACCATCTTGGGACCCACTCCCAGGCTGGCCAACTTGTATATTAATCTTTTGTTTGGGATTGTGTCAAATGCCTTGCTAAAGTCTAGGTAGGCCATGTCTACAGCCCCTCCCTGATCTACAATTTTGGTCACCCAGTCAAAGAAGTCTATTAGATTCAGCTGACATGACCTTCCCACTGTGAATCCATGCTGCCTTGGGTCCTGCGCTCCTCTGGCCTCTAGGTACTCAACAATTATTTCCATCAGAAGTGATTCCATCATTTTCTCAATCACTAAGATGAAACTGTAAAACTCTGAGGACAGTGGAGGTGGGCTCCCCAGTGTCCCACACTGCTGGAGGGGTGGTACATCATATCTGGGGACATGGGGAGTGGTCTCCCCAGTGTCCCGCACTTGTGAGGGAGGAGGGCTTACAGTGCCAACTGGGGGATTGGGCATTGTGAGGTATAGACCAACAAAAAAACATTACAATGTGTCACAAACTATGTGATGCCAACCCAGATCATGCTTTTCCATGCAGTGTGATGTTGGGGTATTGTCACATGACATGCCTGAGGTACACAAACCTAAATGTTGTATTTTTACAGGTCCACTGGTGTATTCAGACATGATTTTTGGACCACAGTTGTGCTGTTTGTGTACTTATTTTGTGACTTTGGGGTTTCAGATTAGTCTGTACAGTGTCTTTTGCAGTAGCTGAGGTCACTCTGCATCCAAACAGAAAACCTTGGGTCAGATATTCAAAGCTTAACCCCAGGACTAAATTAGCACTGCACGGCATGCTAAGTTAGACCTGAACCAGTAGCAAGCCATATTCAAAGGAATAGCCCCGGGGCCAAACCTGCTGAATATAGCATGCAAAGGAAGCAGTGCAAACAGGGCTGGGAGTGCAGTGCTAAAATAGCCTGGGAAATAAGACAGCTCTGAATGTAGCAACAGGGAAGTGCAAAATGCAACAGCATGTCAGTGGACACAGAGGTGGAGTAAGGCAGAGCTGAAGTTGATGGACAATGTGTGTGTGATAGCGATGAAGTGTTGCACAACAACTGCAAACAACAATGCAGGCCACACACTGCAGAACTGTGCTATGCTTTTGAGAGGATTTCCCGGGGCTAACCTGATTGCACAGTGCTAACGCATTAGCCTGGGGCAAGAGTTTGCTGTATTCAAAGCTCCTATGCAAATGAGCCTACTTAGGCAATCCATGTGCAAACAGCCACATTAGCATCTCATTAAGGCCTGCTTAGCATACATTAGCATGAAGATTGCCCATTGCTATTCCATGGTGCACACAGTTCCACCTTTAGGTCAGACTGGAACTACAGGTCAAAAACCGCAGGCTGGATGGTGCCCACAGCTCCTCCTGTAGGTCAGTCTGGACGTGCAGGCTAAAAGCCACAGGCCAGGGTGTGCACACAGCTCCACCTGTATGCCTGCCTTGAGTAACAGTTTGTTAGCTGCAGGCCATGGGTGTCGGCAGGCATACACAATGCATACCTGCCATCCAGTCAGCACTGGAATGAGGGACACAGACACTCTGAATGTGGAACAAGAGGGACACTGATCCCCATAATGAGAGGCACATCCGCAAACATGGAGACACAAACTCACGACACAATGAAACCATTACCTTCGTATGTACACAGGGTAAGAGTTATGTAGTACCATAAAATAATATAACTCCCTGCTTGAAAGTCTGGATGTGCAGTACAGTCTCTGTGTGTGCACCACTGTTGCCAGGAGGGACGAATGCAGGTCAGGGCTATAGTGAGGGGAACACAGAGGGATGTCCCCTGTACTAAAGGACACTGTAGAGGACTGTATAACTGTGTGTTTGTGTGTGAATATATACAGTATATATTCATTGCAAAAAACTCTGTTAACACATCAGTTAGGGTGAATAATATAGTGACAAAAGCAGGGAAATGAGGCGTTAGGGTTTCCAACCCTAAAACTCCAACCCCAGGGTTCCCACCCTTACCACTCCACTCCTCCACCCTCCACACACCAACAGGCATCTGGGTGTGCCTTGGGGTCGATGGCATAACTCTCACCCCACTCCATGTGTAAACAAGCTGAGGTGGTGCAGTACAAGAGAATGGAGTGAAAGTTAGGCTGATGACTCCAGTGCTCACCCAGATAGATGCCTGTTGGTGTGTGGAGGTTGGAGGAGTCGGGTTGGAGTGGTAGGGGTGGGAACCCTGGGGGTGGGGCATTAGGATTGGAAATCCTAATGCCTCATTTCCCTGTTTTTGTCACTAAAGTATTCACCCTAACTGATGCATTAATGGAGATTTTGCAATGAATTTCCCTTCTTTTTCAGATAGTATAATTGTTTCCTCATTTTGCTGTGAGAGCTCAGGGTCTTTCAGACACTCGGCTCCTATCCCTCCACCGATGCACATATATATCAAGCGGTGGAAACACAGGAGTCTATGGCCCCTGCATGTCCATGCATATCATTACAAGCAGGCGTAGCAAAATCGCAACAAATAGCCATAACTGCCATCTTGAATCATTTTCACCCCAAATGTTACATAACCTTCTCATGACCTTATCGCATGTATCCAGTACAGAAAACCTTCAAATCCCTGTGGAAATATAATTCTGTGCAACTGTGACACCGTTTTGCACCACAGGTGCAGAAAAACATTTTGGGCAGGATTTGAAAAATTACAGCTGTGCTATTCATGAGGTGATGTGAAAAATGGTAACGTTGAAAATCTGGAGTGAAAATATGAAAGATTGGTGAAGCATTGAACATGTGTAGAAACTGTGCAATGCACGCTCGTAACCCTGTCATTTTTTGGAATTTTTTCACCAAATTGTCAGCATGGATTTTTGGGACCTCCCCTCATGAACAGTTGCACTGTGATTTTGTTAATCTATCCTAAAAGTTGAGTTCGAACAGCGACTGCGCCATTATGTATCCAGGTGCAAAAACATGTTTTGGGCAGGATGTGAAAAATGACAGCTGTACTTTTCATGAGGAGATGTGAAAAAATGGCAATGCTGGAACTCTGGGGTGAAAATATTAAATACAGTACAACCTCAATTATCCGAACCCCGATTATCCAGATCTCCCTATTATGTGAACTCTGGCATTGTCCCCCTACTCTCATTTGCTTAATGTTATGGACCCTGATTATCTAAACTCTCGATTATCCAAACAAATCTGATGTCTCCCAGGGCATTCGGATAATAGAGCTTGTACTGTATTGGTAAAGTTACGAGCATGCGTAGAAACTGCACAATGCACGTTCGTAACGCAGTCATTTTTTTGAATTATTTCTCCAATTTTGCAACATGGGCTTTTTGGGACCCCACCTCATGGACAGTGGCACTGTTGTTCTGTTAATCAGTCCCATAAGGTGACTTCATGCAGCAACCACAAAATCACCTTTTGGGAGTCAGTAACAAAATGACAGTGACCGTGTTCATGAGATGGGGTCCCAAGGACCCCATGTTGAACATTTAGGGTCAAAGTTCCTAAAAATGGCTGTGATATCTTCATAAGTTGAAACCTGCATTGCCAGCCATAATGCGGCACTTACCTTTGATTCTTCATTTTGCAGTTTGGCTTTGAAGAGTGCAGACGTGTTCTGGTCCTCAGAAGATGACAGTGCCGACCTCCAGAGGTAAGTATGGGGTGTGGGGAGGAGGGTACTTAGTTGGTAGGTGGGGATGGGGGACGGGGTACTGGGAAGATGACTAGAAACAGTTTTTTTTTCCAGGTTAAAAAAATAAAGTAACATGTCGGGGGGCAGTTTTCTTTATTTACAGGAACAAATAATAATAAATAAATGTGGGCACATTGGGGTGAGCTCCCAGTGTGCCATGAGTTGGGGGATACATGCTGCCAACAGGTGGATTGGGCAACCCCATTGGTAAGGTGATAAATAACAAAATAACTTTTGGGCACACTGGAGTGGGCTCCCAGTTTGCCACATGAGTTGGGGCGGTGGGGGGACATGATGCTGACAAAAGGGATTGGGCACCCCAATGTTGGTGGATTTGTTGAGACAGACTACAGAAAATATCGATGCAGAATCCTGCATCAAGGTAAAAAGACATTGGGGGATGGTTTTCTTTATGTACAGGTATAGAAATAAAAAAATACATTTGGGCACACTGGGCTGGGCTCCAAGTGTGCCACATGGGTAAGGGGGAATCATAATTTTAACAGGCGGACTGGGCACGCCTGTCTGCAATAAAAGTGGGCTTGTGGGGGGGACACTAGACTACCAGGATTGGACATAGACATAAGTATTACTATGGTAGTAATTCAAAGTGTTACTTTGAATAACTTTGGGTTCCACCACCTCCTACCGCTTGCTTTTTGCAGTCGGTATTTAGTGCCGTGCTACCAGTGGCGCAACAACCTGTAGCACAGTGCTACTGTTTTGAATATGCCAGTGCTCCAGCATTCATGGCCACTACCCTATCTCCCTCCCCAGCATACATTAACGTTTAGCATTGATGCTATCACACAGCGCCGGCACTAACAGGGCTTTTGAATATTGCAGTCCTGTGCAAATGTGGTGTTATTCCAGTGCTATGGATTTGTGCCGGGTGCAAAACCTTGAATATCTGGTCTCTTATGTCTCTATCTTGTGCCATTGTTGAGAAAATGAGTTTTTTATACTAAATAATTTATTAATATTCTCAATGAAAAAATTCAGGTGTGAGGGGGTTGACAGTAAGTTAAACACAATTTTAAGGCATATTCCTAAAATTGAAGTGCAGATTGCACCTAAGGATGTCCCAATCAGCCAGCCAGGTGTGGTGGTCTCTCTCGAGGATGTCATTTGTGTAGCTTTTGAAAATAAAAAGGAAAACAAGATGGCAACTCGCAAAAATGGATTTTTCTTTCACAAAAAAGGATTTCAATCTGACAAAAAAGAAATGGGTCTCTCGAGAGTGAATCCCTTTTCACAAGAACAAATCTTTGATTTTTCTCCCTCTGTCCTGAAAAGTGATCTTCCCATTGAAAACAATGGGAAATGAAAAATGTCAACTTTGCAACAGATTAATATTTTTATGCAAAACTAAGCTTGCCTGTTCTGTTATGCAAGCTGGTTCTGTGCTAAAAAAATCACACCAAAATTCCAGACCATCTGGACTCAGGGCAATGAGGAAAAAACCTTTTTGCACTGTCTGGATCTCGGAATCCACATATCCAAACAGAACGAAACTTGCCACATCAAGAGATCTATCCCACGGGACCACACGTACCACATTTTCAGCAAATCCATCAATCGGTTGCAAAGTTATTAAAGTGCAAAATTTGAGGTTTAGCATTAAACATGCTACTCAACCCTAACTGTAGGGGTACTATCATATATATATATATATAATCTCACCAAGGATTCTCTTGGTTTGATGGGACTCTCAGGGAGCTGAAGATAAGGGGTCAAAGGTTGGAGCAGTGCAGGTGAAAGTCCCAGTCTAGTGGAGACAAGCTTATTTTGATGGCTTATTATTGCATTATAGAGAATATCAATCAGCAATCTCCTGTAAGAAGGCAGAGTTCCTGTTCAGGGAGATTGCTGCAGCAATCAACAGACCAGCTCAGCTTTTGCGGACTGTGGATAGATTGTGTAACCCAGCCTTTCTTCAGTCCCTGAGAGCTTTTTCACAATTTAATTGTGATGAGTTTGCTCTGTTTTTTGCTGATAAGATTTCCTCCATCAGATCTTGGATCCAGTTGACGTTCTTCATTGGGGCATGCAGTGGCAAGTCAGGGGTCATGGGCACTCTGCCTCTCTGGTCTGACTTTGACCAGTTGATGATTATGGATCTCGTGAAAGTCATCTGGGAGTTGAGGCCCACCTACTGTCATTTGGATCCAGGTCCAACATGCCTTCTTGTAGGGTGTCTTGATTCTACTGGCCTGGTTCTGGGTGGGATAGCCCAGTGCTCTTTAATGATAGGCACCTTTCCTGAACCCCTGAAGGAGGCGGTGGTGAGACCACTCTTAAAGAAACCATTACTAGAAGTGGACTGCCTAGCAAACTACAGACCTTTCTCTAATCTTCCCTTTGTGGGAGAGGTTATTGAGAAGGTGGTGGTTCTTCAACTGGATGGCTATTTGTCAACTCATGATACTTACGACCCTCTCCAGTCGGGTGTTAGGAAAAGGCACAATACCAAAACTGCCCTGGTTTAGGTGCTTAATGATCTCCTGGTTGCAAGAGAGAGAGGAAAGCATTCTGTTCTTATATTCCTTGATCTCTCAGCTGCATTTGACACAGTGGATGATGGGGTGCTGCTGGAGCACCTGCAGGTCTGTTGTGGACTGACTGGTATAGTCCTCAACTGGTTCCAATCTTTCTCACTGGCAAGATGCAGACAGAGGGTGGTGCTTGGAACTTTTTCCTCTGTACCACTGCCCCTACCATGTGGGGCCCCTCAGGGCTCCATTTTGGCCCCTATATTGTTTGCGGTGTGTATGCTACCACTAGGGGACATTATATGATTGCATGGGTTGAGTTTTCACTGCTATACTGATGATACTCAGCTGTACCTGTCTTTTGAGCCTAAGCAGCATGATGCGGTCTTGAGGTTCAATCAGTGCCTTGCTGAAATCCAAGACTTGATGAGAGTCAACTGGTTGAGGTTAAATCCAGATAAGATGGAAGGACTAGTGATGGAATCTGGTCACCTGAAGATTGATGTGCAGTCTGGTCAATTTTCCGGGCTTAGGCTTATGGACTCTCAATTGCTCACCTCTGTCAAGCTGGACTGTGGACTGATACTTAAGTCTCAGGTGCCGGCCATGGTCCAGAGTGCATTTTACCATCTCAAAAACTTTGCCAGGATTAAACACCTGATCATCCCAGGTGATCTGCCATCACTGGTTCATGCCTTCATGACATCATGTCCTAGCCACTGCAATGCCTTTACTTGGGGCTATCAGGGGTTGATATCTGCTGCCTGCAGCTGGTGCAGAATGCAATAGCCAGGTTGTTGAATGGCCTTTCGAGGTCATGTCATTTTACACCTGAGCTCCTCTTTCTGCACTGGCTGCCTGTTAGGTGGTAGATCACCTTCAAAGTTGGTTTGCTGACCTATAAGGCCCTGAATTGACTGAGGCCCAGATACCTGGAAGACCTTCTACAGCCCTACTGCCCACTCCATCCTCTTCTGTCAGCTGATGAGAGCCTTCTTGTGATTCCCAGGGTTTGTTTGAAGTCTTCAGGTGCCCAGTCATTTTCATGTGTGGTACCAACCCTGTGGAATTCACTTCCTCATTTTCTTAGAGAGGCCCCTTCAGTAAATGCTTTCAAAAAAGAGCCAAAAACATTTCTTTTTAGGGAAGCTTTCCCTCCAGTTGATTGACCTGATATAATTAATTAATTTTAGAAATATTGTTTATGCGTTTTAATCTGTTTTTAATATACTTGCTCACTTGTACAGCGTCTTGAGTCACAACTGAAAAAGAACACTTTATAAATAAATAAACTAGCTCTCTCTGTAATATAAGTTTATCTAAATCTCCATCCCCTAATGCCTGGTTTTACTTTTTCTATTCCCATTTAAATCCAAGTATGTTCTCTTGAAATGTCTGCAAACTTTACATGAGCTGCCAAAATATTCAGAAGATTTTCACTTGCTACATTTCTGACATGCTCCACAATGCAGTATTTAAAAAGTCTAGATGTTTTACCAATGTAAAAACCACTGCATGTGTATGTGGCCACATAAATCACCTCCTGCATATCACAGGTAATTAAATCATCCACAGTAAATATCTCTGTCTTCATTAGATGCTTAAACGTTTCAGTGTCTTGTCCCTGCCCAATTATTCCCTAGATCACACCTAGAAATGGGTGTCTGCATGGTGTGCCTTCCTTAAATAAAATTAATAAAGGTAAAAACAGAAATGAAGTTTATATAATGCGCTCCACCACCTACACACACACCCAGGTCTGTTGTTTCTCCTTTGGGCTATACTGGGCAGGACCTACTTCAGCTGCCATGAGCAGCAGAACAAGAGAGGAGCAGAGGGACTTGCAGGGAGTGGCTAATTTATTTGCATGTGAGGAAGTGTGGTGTGGGGGAGAAGAGAAGCTGTGAGCAGTCAAATGGGTGGGTAGAGAGCTGCAGGGAGTGACTAATTTATTTGGGTGTAGGGAAATGCATGGGGAAGAGTAGCCTCAAGTGAGGTAACCAGTGGACGAGTTCCAAGGGTGCAGCTAATTTTTTGATTGAGGGGAAACACAGAGGGAGAGAAGACATGAGCAGCAGAACTGAGGGGAAGGAGTCACAGGGAGTGTCTGATTTTTTTGAGTATGGGTAAATGTTGGCGGGGGGGAGCCATGAGTGACAAATGGGGGAGAGGGATAATTTATTTTGCTGATAGTAGAGGAAAAACAGGGGGGAGAAACCACTGAGTGGTGGAATATCAGGGGAGCCACAGGGTGCGGCTTATTTATTTTAGTGAGCATTGGACAAATGTGGTGGGGAGGAGAGAAGCCTTGAGTAGCGGGTGGAGGGAGCTGCTAATGTATCTGTCTGAGTATTGGGGGAATGCGGGTGGGATGGAGAAGACAAGAGCAGCGAAGGGGGGATGACACGGAGCAGGCTGATGATGCTGCTGCTGCTCAGCTGGTTGTTGGGTCTTGTCTTATAGATGACAGGATACAGCTGCACTCTAATAGATGTGGCTGCCTCCTTTCAACTATGTGAAGTTTCCACCTATCTGCCAGGCTGAACACCATCACTAACAACCTACTCCTGATTAGGCTATAAATGTTGAGCCTCCTGTACCGCAAGCTGCACTGGATTCTACACTGGCACACCTCTGCAGCTTCTACTCTCCCGAGTAGCCACAAGATGTTTGCTTTGCTCTGCACATACAAGCAAACAAAGGGTTGGTCAGACTGTAAATGCCGAACCTGACCTGGAAAAAATTATGATCTCACAGGGTCTTCCCTTCTCAACTACATCTCCCACAGGCTACAGGTGATGCCAGATTTTTGCCTGCTTTCTCCTACCTGCATCAGTATTCTGAATATCATTTACAACCCCTCCACACACACACACTCAGTGACTCAACAGGATATCACTGAACAACAAGCACTAAGACACAAACAACATTATCGTGAATGCTTTTAACCTTTCTAAGTAAATAATGTGCCATTTTCAGATGCTTGACACAAATATGAAAAAGTCTGTTTTTTAATCGAACTATCCCTGCACAGAAGTCTAATGATTCTTTAAGTTAATTTGTGTTTGTAACCAGCAACATGCAGACCCCCTTAGCAAGACAGAAAGCAAAGAACCATTCAGCAGCATGAAGTGTTATTCATGGCTGACCCCTAAGTCATGGTACTAGTAGTAGATGCACGGAATGGACACTGGAGGAAGTGTCACAAGTCCTTCAACACTAACCAATATGCTTTAGGGTGAAGTGCACCTTTTACAGAACTCATTTTCTGAGCTGTTCATGGGTTAGATGGCAAATTCAATTAGTGGGACACCTCAAGCATGTGGGCTTGCTATTGCAATGTTTGGCAATCTGGCTGCCCTCTGGTGTTTTGTCTGGTTCACACAGTAAGCTCCCAGGCACTTTAGTATGTATGCTTGTCAACCAGATCAGAAGCTTCGACTCTGTTCATGCCAGAGCTGTAGGTTAGTTCCCCACATCCCTAACTGCCATTGTGGGTTCCAAACAAAAGAATAAGCAGAGACCTGAGAAAACTAGAGGAGTGGTCAAGGGTATGGCAGCTAGGTTTCCACATGAAAAAGTGCAAAATAATACACTTAGGGCACAGAAACCCAGGGGAACACTGCAAAATGGGTGGAGTGGTATTGACGGCCACCAAGCAGGAAATAGACCTGTGGTATCTATATCGAATTACCTAAAGGTGGCTAGTCAATGAGACAAAGCAATAGGAAGGGTGACTGAGATGATGGGGTGCATGGGATGGGGTATCACCATCAGAAAGAGGGAGGTGGGGTCTCCTCTGTATAGATCGCTGGTAAGACCCCACCTAGAGTATTGTGTTCAGTTCCAAAAGCCACATCTCCAGGAGGACATAGACAGAGTAGAGGCAGTCCAGAGAAAGGCAACTAAAATGGTGCAGGGTCTCCATTAAAAGCCATATGAGAGACTAAAGGACATCAATATGTACACCCTGAAACAGAGGAGGAAGAGGGGAGATATGACAGAGACTTTTAAATACCTCACAGGGTAAATAAAGTACAGGTGTGGAGTATTTTTCAGAAGAGAACATGCTCAAGAACAAGGGGACATGCTATGAAGCTGGAGGGGGTAGATTCAGGAGAGATGTGAGGAAGTACTTCTTTACAGAACGAGTGGTGGATGCCTGGAACAACCTTTCTGCAGAGGTGGTGGCGGCAAAAACAGTGGTGTGGTTCAAAAATGCATGGGATAAGCCCCAAGGAATCACAGTGGAAAGGACGGGGGGGGGGAGTAGGAGTATATCAGGCATGGTCTGATGTAATAGTGTAGGTAGGGAGAAATGGGCAGACTTGATGCGCTAAGCGGTCCTTATCTGCTGTCAAATTCTATGTTTCTAACTTCTTCCCCTGCCTCCTGCCATTCAAAGAAAAAAAGGCACACACACATGCACAGGTACACAAGTGAAATTCTGTGGGAGCATAGTCCAAGGGAGAATGCAGTGCAAGTGCAGTCAGCTGTACTTGAGTACTTGTGGTTGTCTCTAATTGCCATTCCCTGTCAGAGAGTACAGCTGAGAAGCAGGGAGAAGCAGCATGTGAGACATTCCCTCACACCAAAACAGAGACTGAGACACACACAACAGAGACTGAAGCACAATGCACATGCTTAGACATATGCTCCCTGTGACATGAGTGGAATAGTGTAGTAGTATGAGACACATACACAAGTACTGAGACCCAAAATGCTCTCAAACTGAAACACATAACACACACTCACTCTCTGACTTCCAGGCATGCTCTCTCCTTCCCTGGCAGCCACGCACTTTTGTCAAACTTTTGCAATGCCTTTGAGAATAGGATACTGAGAGGAAGGAGACAGAGGAGGAAGGAGGATGAGGTAAGGGAGTTAAGAGTGGCTTTTGCTTGGTGTCATTATAATTTTGTCATTTTGTTAATAATATACTGCAGCAAGAATTGTGGAACAAAAAAAAAAGCAGGCTGATAATGACATCCCTCAGCTGGTTGCTGGGCAGTGTCATGTAGATGAAAGGATGCAACCGCTGTCTAACAGATGCGGCTGCCTCCTTTCAATTACATTAATTGCTGCCCATCAAGCAACATAACATCATCATGATCAGCCTTGGTGATCATTGGAGTGTCACTGTCGAACCTCTTGCAGCCTGAGTCATACTGGATTTGACAGTGACACATCTCTGAAGCCCGCCTCTACTCTCACAAGATGTTTGCTTTGTGCATGCATGCACAAGCAAATATGAAAAGAAAAATCTTTTTTTACGAAATAAACCTATCTCAAACACTTCAAACCAGCCCCAAAACACAAGGGGTCAGATTCACAAAGCCCTCGAAACTCCTGCAACTGGGGGGAAAACCCAGAGCAAGTGGGTTGCCACTTGTGGAGCTGCAGTTTGTCCTGCAGCTGCAGTATTCACAAAGGTGTAGTCGGGTTTTGTCTGGCTCCATGATTTACAGCAGCTTACATGTGGTGTTTCTATAGAAATCCCCACAACTGCAGAAACATGCTTTGGCTGGTGGGACCAGCCGTAACATCTTCCACAGCTGTGGCGGATGAGAATACTAATCTCCACAGTTGCTAAGATTTCTGCCCACAACTGGAGTTGTGGAGTGAGATTTAGTCCCATTTTGCTTTGTGAATCCAATCCTAGATGCCTATATGAGGGCAGTTCAAGTCCTTGATTTGTTACTATTTAGCAACTTTATGTCACTAAAAATCCAAAAGTTGCAGAGTTCTACACTCCTCCGTCTACCCTGCTACAATTTTTCCACAAAACCTTGTGCTCTAGCAGGGCAGAGAAAGTGAAAACAGACAGACAATGTGTTTGCATTGCTTTCTGCAAACGTGATTCATACAGCATTCTAGACCCACAAGATCACAAGACTAAGGTCTCCTGTCATGATTAAAATCTATGTTTCTATAAAAGAAACCACTAGAAGAAGGGGTCATGCAATGAAGTTAAGGGGCATGTTTAAGAGAGATATGAAACAGAAACATAGAAACATAGAACCTGATGGCAGATAAGGACCGCTAGGCCCACCTAGTCTGTCCATTTCCCTACCCAACGGATAAGTTACAGATCCTAGTTAACCAGCAGCCTACTTCCTCCTACCCCCCACTAGAATTGCCTTAGGTCTGTCCATTGCATTCTTGAATTCCCCCACTGTTTTTGACTCTTTGACCTCCTCAGGAAGGCTGTTCCATGCATCTACAACCATCTCTGTAAAGAAATACTTCTTCACATTACCTCTGAGCCGACCCCCCTCTATCTTCAAATTGTACCCCCTTGTTCTTGCACATCTCTTTGTCTGAAAGATGCTACTCTCTTGGACTTTGTTGATTCCATTGAGGTATTTGAAAGTTTCTATCATCCCCCCCTTTCCTCGAGGCTATTCATCTTAAGCTCCTTTAGACTTTCTTTATATGTCTTCTGGTACAGACCCTGCACCATTTTGGTTGCCCTTCTCTGGACAGCCTCCATCCTGTCTATGTCTTTGAGGGAGATGGAGTATCCAGAACTGTACACAGTACTCCAGATGTGGTCTTACCAACTGTCTGTACAGAGTTACAATGACTTCCTGTTTTCTACTGGTGATGCCTCTCCCTATGCAACCCAGTATCCCCCCAGCCCTCCTTACTACCTTCTCACATTGCTTTCCCACCTTTAGGTCATCTGATATGACTACCCCCAGTTCCTTTTCCATTTTTGTTGTTGTCAATATCTCACTGCCCATTGTGTACACTTCCCCTGGGGTTTTTGTTTCCCAGGTGCATTACTTTGCACTTCTTTGCATTGAATCTAAGCTGCCATTATTTGACCATTCCTCCAACCTTGCCAAATCCTTTTTCATCCTTTCCACCCCACCTTGAGTATCAACCCTATTTCAGATCTTTGTGTCATCTGCAAAGAGACATACTTTTCCTTCCAGTCCCTCTGCAATGTCACTTATATAGACATTAAAAAAGACTGGCTCCAGTACTGAACCCTGCAGTACTCCACTAGTAACCCTCCTTTCTTCACTGTGACTCCATTTACTATTACCCTCTGTGTCCTGTTGTCCAGGCAGTGTTTTACCCAGGCTACCACCCTGGGACCCACTTCCAGGCTGGCTAATTTGTTTATTAATCTTCAAGGAAAGGGTAGTGGATGACTGGAACAGCCTGTCAGAGGAGGTAGTGGGGGCAAAGACTGTGGGGAGCCTCAAGCATGCATGGGATAGGCACAGGGACATGTTAGAGAGAGTGGCACCTATGACCTACTAGGGTCAGTTGTGATAGAATAGGCATGGACAAAGGGCATACTGGATGGGCCTAAAGGTCCTTTTATGTTGATAAAATCTATTTTTATTTTTCTCTGAGCCTATAGGTCAGGCATGGAAATGACAGCTGGTCTCGGGTGCTCTGCATCATTTCTGGTGAGATGCACTATGTGCCTCTTTATGGTCATGCAGAACAATGCCCTGTGCCATATGCTGTGAGAAACAGAGCACTAAAGGGGTTAACTTCCTTGTGCTCAATTTAATTACATGTAGAAAGATCTATTAAGTAGGGGGAGTGGCTTAGCTAGAAGGAAGCTAGATTTAAACACTTCCCTAGATAGATTCTGCCAGAGGCTTAGCAGAGAACACCAGGAGGAAGGAGTGCTGTGTGACTGGACTTCTCTACTGGGACTATATTGCCCTCCTTCCCTCCCTGCTACCCTCCCACCCAGAGCTAGTTTTACTTTTACAGGCACAGGATTTGGCTGACAACAAGAACTTCCTGTTTGGGAGCAGAAGTGAGTGATCACAGAGCCACCAAAGACTCACCATCCTAGAAGGGCAAGAGTAGCTCTCCTGGCCCCCCAGCTGCTGGAGGTCTGCCTCCGAGCAAGTAAGAGGTCTACTGAGAAATATAGGATCTTCTTGTCTCAGAACAGGACAATCAGGAGCTTAAAGGGCACAGAGGCAGTAAGTAAGTAGGGAGAGAAGGAAAAAAAAACAGAGGAAAGAGTAAGGATTCCAAACAACCGTGAAGGGGCCAGAAGTAAGACATGATGTGAGTGGTGCAGTGCAGTGGCTGTGGAGCAGCAGTCTTCCGGGAGACCTTCTGGAGGATGTGGTGTTGTCCCATCTGCAGGCACCTCTCTGGGCTGAGGAAGGAGATTGCTCATTTCCAGACTGAGTTGGCCAGGATTTGTGGGACCTCATCTTCCATCCAGGAAACACCAGGGCCACTGCTGTTGCCTCAGAGACTGCCAAGAAAGAGGAGCGGTTGCACCATAGTGGGCTCAGGGAGGGTGAGGGTGGTGGAATAGAGGTGCATCCCTCCAGTTGTACCTCTCCACAATTCCTATGCCATTCTGGTAAAGTGTGGTTCCTCTATGGAGGCACACACAGTGGAGACCAAGGAGGATGCTGGGAACCTCCACAAGGGAGACCCACAGGAGGGTGGCATGGGACCCCACAGGGGAAGGAAACAACTCCTGGTGGGGGACTCCATTGTTAGGAAGGTAGAACTGGGGGGAGGAAGGGGAGAGGGAGGTAAGGTGCCTGCCTGGCACAATGTCTTGGAGGGACAGGGAGCAAACCCTCAGGATTGCTGGAGCAGCTGCACAGGGGAGGGAGCTGGATGTCATTGTCCACCTAGGGACAAATGACCTGGCTAAGAAAGGGATTGGAGCAGTGCAGAAAGAGTTTGTGGAGTTGGGGAGGGGCCTTATACAAGTAGCATGCACGGTAACCTTCTCGGAGGTGCTGCTTGTCTATGGCGTGGGTGAGGCTAGGGTGCTCCACACCATGGGATTCAATCAATGATTGAAAAACTGGTGCAGAGCTCTTGGATTTGGCTTCATTGGGGACTGGGGGTCCACCTGGAGCGATGCAGGCCTATACTGGCAGGATGGACTGCATCTGTCCAGGAGGGGTACCAGGATCCTAGGTGATAGGTTTAAATGCTTAATTGGCAAGCATTTAAACTAGCCAAGGGGGGAGGCACTGTAAAGGAACAGGGAAATCCTAGCCCACCCAAAAAAGTCAGGGTAGTGAGTGAGGTAAACATCAAGATAGAGACGTTGATAGGGAGAAGGGCTGGGGTAAATGGAGAAAGTGATAAAGGCAATAAGGACAGGGATTGGGCAAAAAGGAGTAAGGCCATCAGGAAATGAAGGGTAACGAGTACCAATGCCCATAGTCTGGGCAACAAGCTCCCTGAACTGGTGGCCTTGATGGAAGAGGGATGCCTGGATATTGCAGCAGTCACAGAAACATGGTACACAGAGAACCATGACTGGGATGTTAACATACCAGTGTACATAACCTACATGAGAGACAGGGAGGGGAGAAGAGGGGGTGGAGTAGCTCTCTAAGTAAAGGAAGGGATAAAAGCAACTGAACAATAGAGTAAACAGGGAGGAGAGGAGACACTGTGAGTCACCTTAGAGATTGGAAACAGCACCACAGTCCGCACAGGGGTTGTATACAAACCCCCATGTCAGGGGGAGGGAATGGACAAGGATATGATAGAAGAAATTATTAGGATGGCAGAGAAAGGGGAGAGACTGTTGATGGGAGACCTGAATATGCCAGATGATAACTGGAGCACATTTGCTGCAGCCACATCCAAGAGCAGGGCCATTCTCGATGCCCTACAGGTGGCATACCTCAGAGAGCTAGTTTTGGAACCCAGTTGTGAGGGAGCAATCTTACACCTCATACTCTCAAATGGGGACAGTGAGAGGATCTCAGATTTAGAAGTGGGTTGCCATCTGGGAACAAGTGTCCATCAAACAGTGTGGTTCATGATAAACTCAGCTACAGAGTCAAGCCACACAAAAGTGAGGGTTCTGGACTTCAGGAGGGCTGACTTTGGCAAGATGGGAGGGTGCCTTAGAAAAGCACTAGCAAACAGGCTAGAAGGAGGGGTGGAGCAACAATGGGGAAACATCAAAACTGCCATCACAGAGGCAACAAGCCTTTGTGTGAAGCGAATAAACAAATCAAAATGAAAGAAAAAGCCACTATGATTCTCAAAAGAGGTGGCAGGGAAAGTCAGGGAGAAAAAATATAGCATTTAGGAAGTACAAGGAAACATAGAAGGAGCAAGACAGAGAGGTGTACCGGTTAAGGCAGAAGGAAACAAGGGGGGAAGTCAGAATAGCAAAAGCCCAAACTGAGGAAAAGATAGCCAACTCGGTTAAGAAGGAGGATAAAACCTTTTATAGGTACATCAGGGAGCGTAGAAAGACAAAGGGAGGGTTAGTGAGGCTGAATAGAATGGACTGTGGGTGGGCAGAGAGGGACAGTGAAAAAGCAGGGATACTGAACGAATATTTCTGCTCAGTATTCACAAAAGAGGAGGAGGGAGAGGTGCCTAATCCAATTAACAGAAGCACTCTTGATAGAGGGGGTCGAGCCCAGTCCTTTCACAGACGAAAGGGTTCTGAAAGAACTCCTAAAACTAAAGGTGGACAAAGCAATGGGGCCTGGTGGAATTCACCCCAGAATTCTAAAAGAATTAAGGGGAGAACTAGTGAAACACTGACTACCCTTTTCAACAAATCATGGGAGGATGGTGTGGTACATGAGGACTGGAAGAAGGTGTATGTGATACCCCTTCACAAAAGTAGGACCAAGACAGAGGCAGGAAACTACAGACCTGTCAGTTTGACCTCTGCAGTAGGGAAAGTGATGGAATCACTTCTGAAGGAAAGAATTGTTGAGTACTTAGAGGCCAGTAGGGCACAGGACCCAAGGCAGCATGGGTTCACAGAGGGAAGGTCATGTCAGATGAATCTAATTGATTTCTTTGACTGGGTGACCAAAGTAGTAGACCAGGGAAGGGCTGTGGACATGGCCTACCTAGACTTTAGCAAGGCATTTAACACAGTCCCACACAAAAGATTGTCAAATTAACCAGCCCAGCAGTGGGTCCCAGGGTGGTAGCCTGGGTAAAACATTGACTGGACAACAGGACACAGAAGATAATATTAAATGGAGTCCACTCTGAAGAAAGAGTGGTTACTAGTGGGGTACCGCAGGGTTCAGTACTGAGTCCAGTCCTTTTTAATGGCTTTATAAGTGACATTGCAGAGTGACTGGTAGGAAAAGTATGCCTCTTTGCAGATGACATAAAGAACAGCAACAGGGTTGATACACAAGGAGGTGTGGAAAGGCTGAGAAGGGACTTGGCAAGGTTGGAGGAATGGTCAGAAGTATGGCAGCTTGGATTCAATGCAAAGAAGTGCAAAATAATGCACCTGGAAAACAAAAACCCAGGGGAAGATTACACAATGGGGGGGGGAGGTAGTAACAACAACAAAAATGGAAAGGGACCTGGGGGTAATCATATCAGATGGCTTTAAGGTTAGCAAGCAATGTGAGAAGGTGGTAGGGAGGGCTGGGGGATACTGGGATGCATAGGGAGAGGCATCACCAGCAGAAAACAGGAAGTTGTTATCCCTCTGTGAAGACAGTTGGTGAGACCCCATCTGGAGTACTGCATCCAGTTCTAGAGACCCCATCTCTGCAAGGACATAGACAGGATAGAGGCAGTCCAGAGGAGGGCAACAAAATGGTGCAGGGTCTGCAAGAGAAGCCATACAAGGGGAAACTAAAGGAGCTTAATATGTATACCCTTGAGGAAAGGAGGGAGAGGGGGGACGTGATTGAAATGTTTAAGTACCTCAGTGGAATCAACAAAGTCCAAGAGGATAGCATCTTTCAGAAAAAGAGATGCGCAAGAACAAGGGGACACAATTAAAAGATGGGGGGGCAGTTCAGGGGCAATGTGAGGAAGTATTTTTTCACAGAGAGGGTTGTGGTGGCATGGAACAGCCTTCCTGAGGAGGTTGTGGGGTCTAAAACTGTGGGAGAATTCAAGAATACATGGGACAGACATAAGGCAATTCTTGTGGGGGGTAAGAAGAAATAGGCTGTTGGTTAACTAGGATCTGCAGCTTATCCTGTAGGTAGGGAAATGGGCAGACTAGGTGGGCCAAGCAGTCCTTATCTGCCGTCAAAGTCTACATTTCTTTGTTTCTATGTTTTCTCTCTCGCCCGGTACATCAGCTTTGATTAACTTCAGTTTCACTTTACTTTCCCCTGTTTGCTGCTAATGACTGTTGCCAACTGCTGTTCACACCGTGTAACATAGTTTATTTATTACACACAGGATCCTTTAGGCAGAGCCTATTTTCAAATGGTCAAGATTGGTGGGGAGCATTCAAGGATGGAGAAGGTCATTAGTGGGGTACCACTGGGGTTGGTGCTCAGGGGTGAGTGCTGTTTAATGTGTTCATGAGTGAAACTGGGGATGGCATAAATGGTAAACTTTGCCTTTTTGCAGATGACACCAAGCTCTGTTGGAGGGTGGACACAGAAGAGGGGATCTGAGGCATGAGAGAGGACCTGTAAAAACTATAGAGATGGTTCAGAATCTGACACCTGGGATTCATTGTCAAGAAGTGCAAAGTCATGCACATGGGGAGAAAGAACCCAGGGGCAGAGTTTAGCTGGTGGGGTGACTATCATAGTGACAGAGGAAGAGAAAAGTCAAGAGGTTGTAGTAAGAAATACCCTAAAGCCCTCTTCACAAAGCAATAAACCAGCATGAAAGACAAACAGGATCCTGAGTTGTATAAGCAGGTAGTTCACAAGCACAGAGACATGGACCACACCTAACCATGACTGGGATCGCTCAATTCCTAAGTTTAAATTACAGTATACAGGAGGGATGGGGGGTAGGAAAAGGGGTTGTGGTGGTTTACATCAGGGAGGGTATAACTTGCATGAGGGAAGAGTAGGAACTGAGGAAGGCAGAAGCAATGTTTATTCATTTACTATTGAACAGAGGGAGGAAGGTGAGGTTGGGGTGGTTTATAGACCACCCAACCAGGAGAAGAAAACAGATGGGGAATTGAGCTCAGAAATAGCAACTGCTGCAGGAAAGGGATAGGTGGTAATAGTGAGAGACTTTAACATGCCCAAGGTGGATTGGAGGGAACCTGCCATGACCAGTGATAGAGGTCAGGGGATCCTAGATGTGCTGCAAAGTGGATTCCTGACCCAGAGCATCACAGAACCCATCAGGGAGGGGGTGGTCCTTGATCTGTTGGAAGCAGTGCAGAACAGGGCCACCAACATGATTCTGGAGCAAAGGGTAGTTTTTGATCTGTTGGAAGCAGTGCAAAGAAGAGCCACCAAAATTATTCCAGAGCAAGAAGGTAGTCTTTGATCTGTTGGAAGCAGTGCAAAGAAGGCCACCAACTTGATTCCGGGGCAGCAGGAGCACTTGTATGAAGAGAGGCTGGAGAACCTGAATATGTACTCACTGGAGAATAGGAGACAGAGGGGGACATGTGAGACCATTTAATACTTGAAGGGTCTCAATAGGGTATACCCCAGTGAATTATTCAAGATCAAAGGTAACAAAAATATGAGCATAAACAGCTGCAAAGTGGCAGGAGTCAAATTCCAAAAAGATACCAGGAGATACTGTTGCACAATTTTGCAGACTGAGTATGGTATACAGTACTACATAGCTTTTTGCACAAAATTAGCAAAACTTTGAAATTTTGCAGATTAAGGTTTATAAAAATGTGCACTTTTAAAAGTTTATCCTAAGCCTATGGCATTATTTGCTGAAATTGCACATTTTTAACCATTCATATTTTTAAAAATGTGCGATTTGGAGGAAAAGTGTGCTATTTGCTGAAATTGTGCATTTTTAAGAGCTCACATTTTAAAAAATACACAGTTTGGGGAAAAAATGCACAATTTTTGAAAAAAGGGAAGTGAAATTACATTAGATTTCCACAAGTTTACAAGAGTACTAGAAAGTTGACCCTGCACTAATAGTGAGTATGCTTGCTTACATTCTTGGTGTCCAACACTGGCCTGAGGGTAAATCTTCACATTTGCTAAGCAGCTCCTCCAGTTGATATAATCACTTGACCTCATGCAAGTTATATAGAAACACAGAAGAATTTGCGAACAGATAATGACCGCTTGGCCCAACCAGTCTGTATATTTTACCCTGCTTAAATTGTTACCACAGACCCTACCCAATCTCCAGTTACTGCCCCTGCTTTCTTACCAAGATTCCTTTGTGCCTATCCCATGCATGCTCGAAACCCAGCACTGTTATTGCCCCCACCATCTCTGCTGGAAGATTGTTCCAGGCATCCACCACTCTTTCAATAAAGAACTACTTCCTCATATCTCTAACACCACCCTGTCCAAGGAATCCAGCCTGCATTCTATTACTGTCACAAATTTTGCACCTGAATAAAGTGCTGGAAAGAACTTTTTAATTTACCGGCCTTTGTTCACAGCAGGCACAGGGGCTCGAGAGTGAGCCGGTGGCTGTGCATGAGCATCAGAGGCAGAGTTAACCATCATAAAAGTCCACACTTCTTGTCAGTATGAGCGTGAATGGCACACGCGCCACTCAGAGGAAATTTTTCAACAGGATAAATAGCAGGAAAGTCAGTTATTGTGCATGTAAAATATTTCATGCTGCTGTATTCAATTTAGGTTTTATTTTTGTTGATTAGTCATATGGTTTTATATTAACTTGGTTATTCAATACTTTAAAAAGCTTTACTTAATTGTAATGCCGCCTGGTCTTTCTAACAATAGCTGCACGAGGCCTTTGTTTGGGAACAATGTATATTGTTTTCCTGATCCTAACTGACATTCTGCTAGCTCAGAATGTTAAGCAACCATCACCCTATGAGAGGAAAAGGGAAGAAGGGTTTAGCATTCCCATAGATGCTGGTGATTGCCCAAACATTATCCATTTATTGGGAACTCACTGCAAGATTCTGGCATACAAGATACGCTTTTCCACAAGAAAATCTATTTATATCTGTGTAGGGACAAGACTTAGCCTTACTTCAGCATTTATTGCCTGGTTACTTACGCTAGCAGGGGACAAAAGAACTGAACCCAGAACCATTGGCTGATTCTACTGATGCCTACACAGATTACTTTTTGACTGTAAAAGGAGGCCTAAGAATCGTTCAACTTCATTTCAATGCCAGAAGTATTGCTTATAAGCTACACGAAATAGAGGCCTGGGTTAATTACTACAGGCTAGATATTCTAGCAATATCTGAAACATGGCTTCGCCCTACAATTTCTGAAAATGAATTGGCATTACCAGATTACGGAATTATAGAAAAGATAGGGAGAAGGGCAAAGGGGGGAAGGGTTATGTTTTATACTAAAAATTCATTGTTAGCAGAAGCCCTTACCCATGTTGAGTTAAGCCACTATTGTCTTGAGTATTTAGGGCTAGAAGTTAGTTTGGGGGCATTTAAAAAGTTGCATATCCATTGTATCTATAATTTCCTAAAAATAATAACATGGGATTTCAGAATTTTGTTGAATTATTGACTACTTATGGCAAAATGGAACTATTGGTATTCGGCAATTTTAATTTAAATTAGATGGGCAAAGACAGTTTTAAATGTAAGGCTGCACTTCTAGATTCAGGCCTGCAGCAACTAATAAACAACCCAACTCACCCGAATTTAAAATCAAACAGTCATACTTTATTAGATTGTTTTTTTAACCAACAGAAAGAAGCATATGGTTGCTAGTGGCTTAATACCAGATTCTATCAGTGACCACCATCCAACCTTTGCAATTTGGAAAGGTGGTAGAATAATAAAGCCCTCCCCTTGACTTATTGAAATTAGGAATTACAATAAATTAGATATTCTGGGCATTTTAAGTAAGTCATCCATCATAGAATCATAGAATCATGTCAGCAGAAAAGGACCCAGTGGCTCATCAAGTCTGCCTCTGCCCCCCTATTAGTCATGTCCCTTGCCTCTAACCTTCCCCTTCCCCCGACTTCTCAAGCCCATATGTATGTCCCATGCTGTCTTGAATCCCTCCACAATATCAGCCCCACCACCTCTTCTGACAGTCTGTTCCAGGTCTCCACCACCCTCTCTGTGAAGAAATGTCACCTCACATTCCCTTTGTATCTTCCACCCTCTAATCTCAGGATATGCCCTCTTGTGATAGCCCCCTCCTTCCTTTTAAGTACACTCCCCTCCTTTACTTTATTGATGCCTTTTACGTATTTAAAAGTTTGAATCATATTCCCGCTCTCCCTCCTGGTCTCCAGTGCGTACAGGTCCAACTCCTTACACCTCTGCTCATATGTCTTCCCTTGCATACTGTGCACCATTTTGGTTGCCCTTCTCTCTACTCTCTCAATACCATCTATGTCCTTGCATAGGTGCAGTCTCCAGAACTGAACCCCATACTCTAAGTTTAGCCACACCATGACTTTGTAGAGAAGCATTAGTACCTCCCTCTTTCTGCTGGTGATGTCCCTCCCTATGCATGCCAACATTCCTTTTGCCTTCCCCACTGCTTTGGTGCAGTGGTTACCTACCTTGAGGCTGCTGGATATTATGATCCCCAGGTCCCTCTCCTGCTCTGTTTTCTTGATTTCCTCCACCACTAGAGTGTACACTGCTCATGAGTTTTTACATCCTAAGTGGATCACAGTGCACTTTTTGGCATTGAACTTTAGCTGCCAAGTTTATGATCACCCCTCCAGTCTCATCAGGTCCTGCCTCATGGCCTCCACCCCCCCTCGGGGTGTCCACCCAATTGCAGATTTTCATATCATCCACAAACAGGCACACCCTTCCTTCCAGCCCTTCCGCTAAATCACTGATCTAAATATTAAAAAGGAGGGGCCCGAGTACTGACCCTTGGGGCACCCCACTTGTCACCCCCTCTCTCTGGATTGCACTCCCTTTACTACCACTCTCTAACTTCTATCTTCTAACCAGCTTTCCACTCACCTAGTTATTTTTGTTCTCACCCCTAAGCTCTCCAGCTTATTTACTAGCCTTCTGTGAGGGACGGTGTCAAAGGCCTTACTGAAGTCCAGATAGGCCACATCCACCGCCCCTCCCTGGTTAATAATCAGCATTATCCAATTGAAGAATTCAAGCAAATTGGTCTGCCATGACCTCCCATTCATGAATCTGTGTGGGTTTTCATCCTGCAGGCCACTACCCACTAGGTAGCCCACCACCCTTTCCTTTATTAATGCCTCCATCAACTTCCCCACCACCAAGGTGAGGCTAACTGGGTGCTAGTTTTCTGCAACCTCCTTACTGCCTCCCTTGTGCAATGGCACCATGTTCACCCTCCTCCAGTCTGCCAGCACCCACCCCACATCCAGTGATAAGCTAAAAAGTCTTGCTAGTGGGGCAGCCAGCTCTTCCCTCAGTTCCCTAAGTGCCCTCGGGTGCAAGCCATTTGGCCTCATTGCTTTGTCCACTTTTAACCTGGCTAGTTCCTCCTTAACCCTGTCTATGCTGAATTGGCTAGGATCTACTTTTATGTCCCCCCTTCCAATGGGCACAGGGTCATTATGTCATGAATGAAAACCACGCACATCAAACCCATGCATGGAAAACAGGTGCAGCAACAGAGCAGTGGCTCATAATGCCACCGCAACAGAAATTGTGCACACCTGAATGGTCTCATTGTTTTGGGGGGCTTTGCCCCCTACATCCCTTGGAATTATTATACTCAGCTCCTAGGGGGTGTGGACACAGGAGCAAGAAGAATATCCTAATCGGTACTTGTCCTTGGCACACGAACAAAGAAAAAAGTGAAAAGGTTCCCTAGCAGGAAATCAAACCCTGGCCCTCCCCACCTTTCCACTGCTGGGTAGGGTGCTCTCACCACTGCACCATGGGAGCGGCTCGACCAAGCATCTGACCCGCAGTGGTTACATCCACTTCCCCTTCCTGTGCAGAGTGACATGGGTAGTGATACTTGCGTATGGCTCATATACCCCTGTCACTCTGAAGCACTATGCATTATAGACCGCATGGTTCTTCATTCATGGTGTAGTCCATGACATAATGACCCAGTACCCTTCCCCTACCCTTCAGCTTAGGCCCTCTCCCCACCTCCCTCTTCTGTGAAGATGTAGCAAAAGTAACTATTTAATAATTCAGCCTTCTCAAGATCCTCCTCCAGTTTTAACCCTCCCCCCCCTCAGCTGCACTATCCCCTGCCTTGCCTTCCTTTATTCCCCCACATACCGACAAAAAGGCTTGTCCCCCTTTTTAGCCTGTTTAGCTATCAGTGTCAGCTTTAGCCCTTCATATCTTCTGCCCTGCTAACTTCCTCTTTTCCCTACAAGCCTCCCTGTCCTCCTCCCGTTGTGTCATTTTATATTTCCTAAAAGCCCCTCTCCTTCCCCTAACTGCTTCTGCCACCTCCTTTGTGAACCAGAGTGGCCTCCTCTGTTTCTTTTTCTTCCTCACCTTCTTTATGCAAATTTCTATGGCTTTTAGCACCCCTTCTTTGATGGCCTCCCGTAAATCTTCCACCTTCCTACATTCTCAGTTCCTGCCATTTCTTCCTTAACTATCCTCCTCATTCTGCCAAAGTCCATCCCTCTGAAGTCCAAAACCCTCATGCTGGTCTGGTTTGTCTCCCTCCCCATCTTAACCCTGAACTTTATGGTCTTATGATCACTAGTACCTAGCCCTTGCCTACCTCCATTTCTTCCACGCTTTCCCCATTTGTGAGGACTACGTCTAGCAGGTTATTTCCCCTAGTGGACTCCCTTACCAACTGCTGCATGAGTACACCCTGCAGCACTTGCAGAATCCCCCTGCTCCTAACTGAGACTGCAGCTGGGATCTCCCAGTCCACGTCTGGGAAGTTTAGGCCCCACACTAGCAGGAGCTTCCCCCTGCTGGCCATCTGTGTAATTGCTTGTACCATCTGTCTATCCCCTTCTTCCCCCTGAGTAGGAGGCCTGTACACCACCCCTATACTTATGGATTCTCATGTCCTTTTGTCCAGTTTGAATCACAGCAGTTCTGTCTCCCCCTCCTCTTCCTGCCCTTCCATTGCCCTGATGTCTTCCCTGAAGAATAAAGCGACCTCCCACTTCCATCCCACCCTGTCCCTCTGAAACAGTCTGTAGAGTGAGATAACTGTTTCCCAGGTATGATGCTTGTAGCAGAGCTACAGCATAAATTCTGAGACCCCTTTCACTTTCTTTGTTTTTTCTCCCTCTCTCTGTAAAAGACTGTTGTAACAGCACTTCTGGCTCTTTCCTTGCTGTCTACTTCTTTATGTTCCCCGTGGGCAGGTAGACCACCTGCCTAACGTTCTCTCTATCCCTTTCTGGTGATCTCCCCCTTTATTGTTGTGCGTGGTTGCTGTACATACACCTCATGACAATCGCATACGATAAGCCTTCGAGATATGCTTCTGATCACCTTCCAGCAGATGTGCGAACACACCAATAGCGAGTGAAAAGCAAAAATAATTAATGCAGCGTTCCTTTGGCCAGTATTGTGTGCTCCTTATGAAAGAAGTGTTCAGAAAGGCTAATTCGTGTTTCTTTAGCCCCAGAAGCTGTAAACAGAATTCTAAATTACACAGATGGCCAGCAGGGGAAGCTCCTGCTGGTGTGGCGCCTAAACTTCCCAGGCGTGGACTGGGAGATCCAACTTCTGTCTCAGTTAGGAGCAGGGGGATTCTGCAGGGGAATTCTGCAGAACTACAGACTTGTTAGTTTAACCTCAGTGATAGGGAAAATGATGGAATCACTTCTGAAGGAAAGAATTGTTGAGTATCTAGAGGCCAGAGGGGCACAGGACCCTAGGCAGCATGGATTCACAGCAGGAAGGTCATGCCAGGCAGATCTGATAGATTTCTTTGACTGGGTGACCAAAGCAGTAGACCAGTGAGGGGCTGTGGACATGGCCTACCTAGACTTTAGCAAGGCATTTGACACAGTCCCACAAAAGATTAATATACAAGTTAGCCAGCCAGGAAGTGGGTCCCAAGATGACAGCCTGGGTAAAAATTGGCTGGAGAATAGGACACAGAGAGTAATAGTAAATGAGTCCACTCTGAAGAAAGGGGGTTACTAGTGGTACAGGAGTTCAGTATTAGGACGGTCCTCTTCAATGTCTTTATAAGCGACATTGCAGAGGGACTGGAAGGAAAAGTATGTCTCTTTGCAGATGACACAGAGATCTGCAACAGAGTTGATGCACAAGGTGGGGTGGAAAGGATGAGAAGGGACTTTGCAAGGTTAGAGGGATGGTCAAATGTATGGCAGCTTAGATTCAATGCTAATAAGTGCAAGGTAATGCACCTGGGAAACAAAAACCCAGGGGAAGAGTACACAATGGGGGGTGAGATACTAACAACAACAAAAATGGAAAGGGACCTAGGGGTGGTCATATCAGATGACCTAAAGGTGGGCAAGCAATGTGAGAGGGCAGCAAGGAGGGCTGGGGGGATACTGGGATGCATAGGGAGAGGCATCACCAGTAGAAAACAGGAAGTTATTATCCCTCTGTACAGACAGCTGGTCAGACCCCATCTGGAGTATTGCGTGCAGTTCTGGAGACCCAATCTCCGCAAAGACATAGACAGGATGGAAGCTGTCCAGAGGAGGGCAACTAAAATGGTGCAGGGTCTGCACCGGAAGACATATGAAGAGAGACTTAAGGAGCTTAATATGTATAGCCTCGGGAAAGGAGGGAGAGGGGACATGATAGAAACTTTCAAGTACCTCAAGGGAATCAACAAAGTCAAGAGGTAGCATCTCTCAAAAAAGGTGTGCAAGAACAAGGGGCACAATTTGAAGATGGAGGCGGCTCAGAGGTAATTTAAGAAGTATTTTTTCACAGAGAGGTTGTGGATGCATGGAACGGCCTTCTGGAGGAGGTTGTGGAGTCAAGAACAGTGGTGGAATTCAAGCATGCATGGGACAGTCATAAGGCAATTCTAGGGGGTGGGGGCAGGAAGAAGTAGGCTGCTGGTTAACTAGGATCTGCAGCTTATCCATTAGGTAGGGAAATGGGCAGACTGGGTGGGCCAAGTGGTCCTTATCTGCCTTCGCATTCTATGTTTCTATGTTTCACTGTAATTTGGCTGAGTTGCAATGTTCTGATGGTTAGTATTGCCCACTAAATCTGTTTCTAGTACAGAGAACAAAATGGTGAGCCTCGCAAAGGACTAGAGCTCTTTAGAAATTATTTGTTATTCCCATTCTCACTTGGAGTTAAAATGAAGTGTTTCTATCTGTATATTTGAAATGTTCTACAAAGCACTGGCCCCTGATACACAGAGCTAGCATCTAGTCCTCTGCAAACCCACGTTTTGCATAGCCTTTCATTATTGTTTTCAAATTCCTAAAACATGCCTGTATTGCAGGAAAATAAAATACCTGTTTTCGGTGGTGCTGACTCTGGCCTTGTCTGTGGCAATGCACTACTGCTCTATGGAGCTGGCCAGCCTCACCTCTCCCATTTTTATAGGCAGGTTTAAAGGGGATGAGACTAGCTCTGATTGACAGGGAATTGTTATATCCTAAAATGTAAAATAGCCACTCAAATATGTATTACGAGTACTCTGAAACTGAGGGGATAATACCTAAAAGCATGTGGTTTGTGAATAGAGCAATACAAATTGAAACATTTGGTGTTTATAGAAAAAGTAGGTAAGTAAGGGTTGGGGAAACCCTATATCACATGGTAATACAGCACTATAAAAGGCTGACAATCTGTTAAGGTCACTTCAGTTCGTTTTGGGCTCAGCAGGGCGCTGTGCCCTCTGTCCTTCTGATTCCTTCCAGTTCTAATATATGGTGCCTGAGTAATTTCGTTGGTAATGTCTATATGGATGCCTGGAATCATTTTATTTCTTTTCATTTATAAGACGTACAGTACGCATAAAGATATTTTTATTTTGTTCGGAATTCAACAAATAAAGGCGTCTTGAGTTTACACTCCAACTGGTGTCTTCATGTGTATCCCACGCTTCTGTTACACTGGTGTAAGAAGTGGGATACCATTGAGAAGAAATCTTGAGGGAAGTATACCGAACCTGGTATCCTGATTGCACTATGTTGGAGCCCTCAGCTGTCAGCCCTCCAGTTACCAGCCAACCTAGTCCAGGAGGCATCCAGACCTGCAGAATGACTGATCTTACCCAAATACCATTACTGACTGGATTGCCAGATGTAAGACAGTGGGAAACCATAAAGGAAGGAATGGAGACGAAGATGGAAGGAGGTGCCACTACTCCAGAAATAAAGGTCCCGGAAGAGAGGCCGCCTGAGGAGGTATCAGGTTTACTACGATGGTTGTGTGTACACCAGCTGGAATTAGAGAAACAGCGAGAGGTGGACCTTCAGCAAAATGAAGCTCGATGGGCAGATACTATCAGAGCCATCCAAACATTAGGAGTGGCTAGACCACCTGTACCAAGGGACCCAGAAGGATCGAAGAACATTAAAATTTCCAAGCTGACAGACACCAATGATATTGAAGCTTATATCACTACTTTTGAAAGAGTGGCTGAAGCATGTTGATGGCCAAAAGAACAGTGGATGGTACGACTCACACCCTATCTCACGGGAAAGGTGCAATTGGCCTATAGCCATGTGGACAGTGCCCATATCAACGACTACGACTATGTCCACCAAGTCATTCTGAAAAGATATGACATCAGCATTGAGACCTATCACCAAAGGTTTAGAATTTTTAAGTATCATTCGGCCGTAACACCCGAGGAAGCCTACACCCAGTTACGAGATCTCAGCAACAAATGGTTACAACCCAACACAAGAACAATGGAACAGGTGATGGAAGCCATTACTTTGGAGCAGTTTATTAAAATACTTCCTCCGGATGTCCAAATGTGGGTGCGGGAGCATCGTCCTGAGACTTCACAGAAGGCTATCGATCTTGCAGAGGACTATATAACAGCAAGGCCACCACAGATGAGACACCTAGGGACTCACGGACCCTCACCCACGATAAGACCTGTTCCTGTTACTACAACTAATCGTGTTGGGGTTTCACCCATAGTAAGGGAAGTAATGAAGGGACCCTGGGGACTACTAAAATGAGTAAAGGACTTAACCCTGAGATCATTTGCCATGAGTGCCAAGGGAAAGGCCATATTGCGAGATATTGTCCATGTAGAAAGAGGGATCAAGCTCATCTTGCTGTAGCTAATTGGGGTCAATATCTTACTACTGTTCAGCTAAATGGGAATGAGGTCCCTGTCCTGACAGACTCTGGAAGTAAACAGACACTGATCCAAGCCACTTTGTTACCTGACAGACATGGTACACACACCACTAAGGTTACATGTATCCATGGGGACATACATACATACCTACCCTGTGCAGCAGATTATCCTGAGGGTTCAGGGGCAAGAACAGCTAATGAACGTTGGCTTAGTACCCAACCTGCCTGTGCCGGTTGTTATCGGTCAGGATTACCCTGCATTTGACACCCTAATCTGTAAAGACTCTCAGTTAACTGCTGTAACTACAAGAGCCCAGAGCAAGCAAGCAGTTACCTTCCCCCAGATGTTTCCTTTTGAGGATGATATCTATAATAGCCCGGGGAAAGACAGAAAACCGAAGTCAAACCAAAGAAGAGCAAAAGCACTGTGGAACTGTAACAAGGACATATCTGATAACAAGGACTTTATTGAAATAAAAGTGGACTTTAGAGATGAACAAATTAAAGATTGTGATTTAACCCCTTGTTTTTCACAGGTTGTGGATGCTAGCAATCAGGTAGACTACCCTAGGTATATTACTCATGGTCAGCTTTTATATAGGGAATGCAAGAGCCCAAAGACCAGGTATATTATAGAGCAGTTAGTGGTACCTACCCGGTACCGACAACAACTAATCTCTTTGGCACATGATATTCCAATGGCAGGGCATTTAGGGAGGAATAAAACCCTAAGCCGGTTGTTACACCGTTACTTCTGGCCAGGAATTCACAAACAAGTAGCCACCTATTGTCAAACCTTCCCGGAATGCCAAAAGGTAGCTACTATAACAAAGGCAGAAAAGGTACCTTTACAACCTCTGCCCTTAGTGGACACCCCCTTTGTACGCATAGCCATGGATATCGTGGGGCCTTTGCCAAAGAGTAATAAAGGCAACCGATTTATTCTTGTGATATGCGACTATAGCACTCGCTACCCTGAGGCTATCCCTCTGCATACTGTTACAGCCCCCAAAATTGCTGAAAAACTCCTAAAAGTATTTAGTCGGGTGGGGGTACCCAGGGAAATTCTCACTGATGGGGTAGTAATTTTCATTCGGCTTTATTAGCTCGGCTCTATCAATCATTGGGTGTTGGGGCTGTGTACACCTCTCCTTACCACCCCCAAACTGATGGGTTGGTGGAAAGGTTTAACAAAACCCTAAAAAAAATGCTCACGAAGTACGTACAAGATGAAGGGAGAGAATGGGACCTCAACCTGCCTTACTTGATGTTCCCCTATAGAGAGGTACCCCAGGTATCTACAGGGTTTTCTCCATTCAAACTCCTTTATGGGAGAAATCCAAGGGGGCCTTTAGATATAATAAAGGAGAAATGGGAAAATAATAAAGCACCAGAAAGAACCTCGAGTCTGGAGTATATAACCCGACTAAGGCAGAGATTAGTTAAGTATATTACCCTGGCACATCAAAATAGTCTCAGAAAGCAAAAGAAACAAAAGGAATATTATGACCAGGGAGTGGGTTCCAAGCAGTTCCAACCAGGGGATAAGGTATTATTACTTCTACCACCCTCAGAAAGTAAGCTGACAATGAAGTGGCAGGGGCCTTATGTCATACAGAGACAAATTGGCCCTGTCAACTACGAGATAGATATCCCTGGTAGGCATAAAAGGCTACAAATCTATCACGCAAACTTACTAAAATGTTGGCATGATAGAGGCCCTACAGAGACCACCCCTACCTTGTTTGTGTACCCAGAGCTGTCTATTAGTGAAGTAGATCAAGCTTACCAAAGGCTAGAAGGAGCAGGTGGTATTGAATCAATCACTATCAACCCTGATCTAGAGGGAGGTCAAAGGGAGGAGTTAAATGGGTTGTTACAAACCTTTCTCACAACCTTCTCTTGTCAGCCTGGTAAAGCTAAGGGTGTGGAACACTGGATACATTTAAATCAACAGTTAGTCATAAGACAAAAACCATACCGAGTACCAGAAAAGGTAAAACAAGATGTTGTAAAGGAACTAGAAAAAATGCAAACGTTAAGGGTCATAGAACCCTCAATTAGTGAGTGGTGTTCCCCGATGGTGATCATTGGTAAAAAGGAGGGCGGCATTCGAATATGTTTAGATTTCCACCACCTTAACTCAATATCAAAATTCGATGCATATCCCATGCCTCGAATTGATGATATTATAAATCGCCTCAGGAAGGCTACATTCATTAGTACCCTCGACCTGACCAAGAGATATTGGCAAATACCCCTAAATATGGAGGATAAAGAAGAAACAGCCTTTAGAACCCCTATAGGACATTTTCAATTCACCACCATGCCTTTTGGGTTGCACGGAGCCCCCGCTACATTTCAAAGGTTTATGGACAGTCTGCTTAGAACACACATAAATTATAGTGCTGCCTATTTGGACGATGTTGTGGTGTTTAGTCAAACTTGGGAAGATCATCTGCAGCACTTAAAAAACATTCTGACAGCAATCACTCAAGCAGGACTGACCATAAATCCTAGTAAATGCACTTTAGCCATGCAGGAGGTAAAATATTTGGGATTTTGAATTGGAAAGGGGCAAATAAAACCCGATATTGGAAAGGTAGATGCTGTAGCCAATAACCCCCACCCCATTACAAAACACCATGTGAGATCCTTTCTGGGGTTTGCTGGCTACTATAGAAGGTTTGTTCCAAACTTTTCAACCATAGCATGTCCCCTAATGGATTTAACTAAGAAAAATCATCCATCCAAGATAAAATGGTCACCAGAATGTGAAAATGCTTTCTGTACCCTCAAAGGCTATCTATGTGCATCACCCATATTGAAAAGTCCCGATTTCAGCCTTCCAGTTACTTTACAGACCGATGCTTCTAACAATGGTATAGGAGCAGTATTGACCCAAATATTCAAGGGAGAAGAACATCCTATAATATATATTAGTAGGAAGTTACATAGTAGAGAAACTAAATACGCTACCATTGAGAAAGAATGTCTAGCCCTTAAATGGGCTATTGAAGCATTCAAATTTTATTTATGGGGAGTAGAGTTTGAAGTCTGGACAGACCATAACCCCCTGTGCTGGCTTCATGCCAAGAATGATAAAATTCCACGTATCATGCAATGGTACCTGGCTTTACAGCCTTATAAATTTATTATTAAACGTAGATCCGGAGCTACTAATAAGAATGCGGATTTCATGTCCCGTTTTAGAGCAGGACCATGCGAAGCAGACCTCGGGGTAATAAATCATTTAGCATCAGAGAATAACTTGTGATGTTACGTATACGTTTTTCTTGATGTTTATTTTTATTTTGTGGTACTAAGGGACCCCGAGGTGGAGCTTCGAAGTGTGGGTGGGTTGAAGCTCCATCTCTCCTTGGAGAGTTATGTTGAAAATCCTGCTTTAAATCTCTCAAAACCCTTCAAACGGGTTTCATTCTTAGGTGGGGAGGAGTGTGTGTAGCAGAGCTACAGCATAAATACTGAGACACCTTTCACTTTCTTTGTTTTTTCTCTCTCTCTGCAAAAGACTGTTGCAACAGCACTTCTGGCTCTTTCCATGCTGTCTACTTCTTTATGTTCCCCGTAGGCAGGTAGGCCACCTGCCTAACATTCTCTCTATCCCTTTCTGGTGTTCTCCCCCTTTTTTGTTGTGCCATGGATTGCTGCATACACCTCGTGATAGTGCGCACGATCGCCTTCGCGAATGTGCGAACATGCCAGTAGCGAGTGGAAAAGTAAAAATAATTAGTACTCGTTCCTTTGGCCAGTATTGTGTGCTCCCTTACGAAAGAAGTGTTCAGAAAGGCTAATTGCATGTTTCTTTAGCCCCCCCAGAAGCTGTAAACAGAATTCTAAGTAAACACTGTAATTTGGCTGAGTTGCGATGTTCTGATGGTTAGTATTGCCCCCTAAATCTGTTTCTAGTACAGAGAACAAAATGGTGAGCCTCGCAAAGGACTAGAGCTCTTTAGAAATTATTTGTTACTCCCATTCTCACTTGGAGTTAAAATGAAGTGTTTCTATCTGCATATTTGAAACGTTCTACAAATCACTGGCTCCTGATACACAGAGCTAGCGTCTAGTCCTCTGCAAACCCACGTTTTAACTTAGCCCTTTCAATTATTTTCAACATTCCTAAAACATGCCTGTATTGCAGGAAAAATAAAATACCTGTTTTGCGGTGGTGCTGACTCTGGCCTTGTCTGTGGCAATGCATTACTGCTCTATAGAGCTGGTCAGCCTCACCTCTCCCATTTTTATAGGCAGGTTTAAAGGGGAGGAGACTAGCTCTGATTGACAGGGAATTGTTATATCCTAAAATGTAAAATAGCCACTCAAATATGTATTATGAGTACTCTGAAACTGAGGGGATAATACCTAAAAGCATGTGGTTTGTGAATAGAGCAATACAAATTGAAACATTTGGTGTTTATAGAAAAAGTAGGTAAATAAGGGGTGGGGAAACCCTATATCACATGGTAATACAGCACTATAAAAGGCTGACAATCTGTTAAGGTCACTTCAGTTCGTTATGGGCTTAGCAGGGCACTGTGCCCTCTCTCCTTCTGATTCCTTCCAGTTCTAATATGTGGTGCATGAGTAGTTTTGTTGGTAATGTCTATATGGATGCCTGGAATCATTTTATTTCTTTTCATTTATAAGACATACAGTATGCATAAAGATATTTTTATTTTGTTTGAAATTCATCAAATAAAGGCGTTTTGAGTTTACACTCCAACTGGTGTCTTCGTGTGTATCCCACGCTTCTGTTACAATGCTCTGTCCGCCAGGTCTCACTAATTGCTACAATGTCCAGTCCCTCTTCTCCCATCGTGGCCTCCAAGTCCACTATTTTGTTCCCCCGACACCTGGCATTTGCTGACAATACCTTCCACCATGCACCTCCTCCTACCCTGCCCTTGCACTCTTCCCCTGTTCATGTCATTTTTCAGTATTCTTTCATCATCTGGGGGGGCGGGGCTGGTAGTTTCCTTCCTTTCCTGGATCCATAAGAGGTTCTTTACTTGACCCCCCTGCATTCAGTTTAAATTATATGTTGCCTTTATGAATTCCCCTAGCTTTCTTTTCAGCACAGCTGATCCTTTCTTGCTCAGATGTAATGTATCCTGGGCATATAGGCTCTCATCCTCCCACCTTGCCCCCCAGTCATTCACTAGTCTAAACCCCATCTGTCTGCACCAACCCATCAACCATTGATTAAATTCTTCAATCTTCTGTTTCCTAGGTGTGATTGCCCTAGGTTCTGGCAGCACCTCCGAGAAAGCAATGAACCAAAATCCAAAAGCCAGCTCCCTAAAACGTGCCTGTACTTCCTGCAGACTATTCCCCTCTTAATCGTTTGTGCCCAGGTGGAAGACCAGGTGTGTCCTCTCATATTGTCTTTTACCCCATGAAGGTATATTGTGTCTTACCTCAAATGCCATCATTCCTGGCATATACTCCACCCAAATTGCACTGCTTCTTGCTCATTTGCCTTCACATCTGACTCCCTTTATTATCAAGTCTCCTATGAGCACAACTCCGCTGTTTCTTGCCTTCTGCTTGTGCTTTTGGCTTTCTATCCCACAACAAGTTCCTGGATTCCCTTTAACTTCCTTGTTCTCATTTTCCTCTCTGTCTTTCTCCCCCCTCCCGAGTTTTGTTCTCCCTTTGTCCTTCCTCCCCTTCCCCCCAGCGTGCTTTGCCCTCATCCTGGGCTACATCCCCCCGCCACTTCTTCCAGTGTTAGCTCCAGTGTCTAAAGTAGACTGGTTTTACTCAAGAGCTATTCCAGATGTAGATTGCACATTGAACTATTTTATTAAAGTTTATTTTGAGATAGTAGACAAATATGTATTGTACCAGTCACTAGGAAGAGAGTTAGTGGGAGGAAAGCCAAATCGCTTAATATAAATCTTTTTAAACTGATGAAAGACAGGGATTCTGCTTGGTTAAAATTAAAAAAATGTAATACTGCTTTCAATTTAAACAATTACAGGAGAGCCGTCCCATCAGTGCAGTGGTTAGATTTCTGCCTGTGAGTCAGCGACCCGGGTTCGGGAACGGACTTAGGTCACTTGAGGGCTGGCCGAGGGAGAAGGATGGAGTGTCCCTGGGATGGCTTGCCTTCTCAGGGGGGAGGGCAGTGATGTGACCCAGTGTCTGCTGGCTCCTGGCGGAGGCAGGGAGCATAGCAGTACATCAGGGTCTGGATGATTGGGGGAGTGTCAGACGTCAGGTATGCCCTGACGTCTGTGGCATGCCACTCCCCCGGGAGAAAAAAACAGGAAGCTGCTCTCTGGTTGGCTGGATGACAATTCCCAGCCCCCTGCTGCCACCAGACCCTGACAACCAACCCCACTTCAGTGGACCCCAGGCCAATTGAAGAGTGTGCCATATGCCCCACTGGTGTCTTCCCTCTCAGAGGAGGGGGACCTGTCTAGAAAAGGGATAAGCTGAGTTACCCGGGGGTCACAATATGAGGTAGGAGGCCAGTGTCGGAGAGAGAAAACAGACAGGAGTCCTAGGAGACCCGAAGGAGTGGTCGGCCAGGGAGGGAGGAGGGTGCATAAAAAAAACAATTACAGGGAAAAAAGGAACAATTTCAAAAAGGAAATAAGAGCTGCTAAAATAATTTTTTTTTTAGCAACAACAAGTGGAAAACTTGTCGAATTCTAAAAAATGTGGGCTTCTATTAGATCCCTACTAACCCCTCCTAATGAAGCCAGCACTAGTATGCAAAATGATGGGACTGAGTTGACTGATCCTACCTTAATAGCTGACAAATTCAACTCACAATTCACAAATTTGGATATAATACTGGAAAAATCAACAGGGACAAGCAAATCCTGACCAGGAAGTTATATTAACTAAGCTGAATTTTCACTTAAAAATTGTTAAAAGCGAAGAAGCATTAAAATTGCTTAAGAAGTTGAAAACTGACAAGGCACTTGGTTGTGACAAACTCCCCCCCCCCCCCAAAAAAATGTTTGGCCCTTGCTACAACTAAAATTGCTTATCCTCTTAACTTAATATTTAATTTATCATTTCAAACAGGACAAATACCCATTTTGGGGAATAAGTCTTATACAATACCTGTAGCCCCCCTGGCACCATGTGCCATTGGGCTACCCCCCTTGCCAACTGTCTCTGGTATCCAGCAAGGGGCCTGGGTCCTGCTACGATGACTATTGGTGGTTCATTCCCAGAAATAGAAAAAATAGTGCGGTGCCTCCACCCAGAGTAAAGTGTCAGTGGCCCAAATATCTGTTTGGCACAGCCCCCTGGGATACTGTGCCTACCCACCTCACCAACCAACCGCTCTGCACACTGGGTCCCCCAGTACTTTGTCCTGCCATAGACCATATGACTCAGCAATAAACACATGTAATGACATACACCAGCACAGCAGATTCAAATGACAAATTCATAGCTTTATCTAGGGGGTTAAGGGATAAGGCAAAGGATACCTGGGCACCAGGTAGCTGTGAAAAGAAAAATGCTAGTGAAATATGCAACATAAGTATGTGAGCCCACAGGCCAAGCCCTCCCCCACTGGTACCAGTGCCCTAGAATTGTCCCTAGGGGTACCCACCAGATGCAGGCCTGGTACGGTGCCACAGGTTGGCCAGCTGTTGGGGCCCTGACATTGCAGAAACTTGATTTTGAGAAGAAAAACAGATACATTCCCCTTTCCTCTCCCCAGAACCAGGTCCGGGGTACTCACAGTTTGAAGATTTCAGCACCAGGTGAAATGGAGCTCCTCAGTCTCATGCAGCGCAAACAAAATAGGCTAGCCAGGATCCCTCCATCCAGTTGGAACTTGCTTGAAGATCTTGCAGCTGGTCACCTTGATTGTAGTTCTGGCCGCTTGTCACCTTCAGCTGCTTCTGGCCTGCTGCAGAGCACTGTGGCAGGACAACACCAGCTCCAGAAGGCCCAGACCTGGGAGTGGCTCCACAGCCTGGCTGCCATGATCAGAATGCCCTAGCACTCGGGTGCAAGACCTGTGACCTCCTGAGATAGTGAGAGTGAGTTCCACTTGGTAGGGGTTATCAAGTTCCCTCCTTGGCTCTGGGTGAGCACTCCCAAATGGTGGAGGGTCCTGATGCAGTCCCTGCACTGAGATCTCAATACTCACAGTTTTCAGGTAGTCACTCCAGTGAAGTTCAGTGCCAAATTGGGCAGGTGCTAGCCCCTGAGTCAATCAGTGTCAGTGCAATTCAGCAGGGGGAACACTCAGCAGCAACAGCCCCCGCACACCAGTCCACACTCTCAGTTTAGTAGTGTCCAAACCCTTTCTCCAGCTGCAGCAAGATCTCAGCTCTCAGCCACTTTAACCAGTTCACTCAGGACACACAATTCCTGGCTAGCACCCTCATGACCAGAGACGCTCTGCCTCTTCAGGAAAAATGCAATTTGCAGTCCACACAAGCAAACGACCTTTCAGCAGCAACTGTAGTACTCAGATAATCTGCTCAGTCCTTTCGTCTAGCTCAATTTCACAGTGCAGGTGTCTGCCACATTTAGTTTCTCCCAACCTTCATCAAGCAACTTCTCAGTACCTGGAGAAACAGGATCACAATTCAGTCTCTTTTCTCTTTTCCTTTACCACTCCATCTTGCATCAAGCACCCTGGGAATCCTTCAGCAACCACAATCCTCAGATCAGGGCTTGGGTAAGCCCCTGAAGTCCAATGTCCACTTTCACAGCACAGTCCTAACTCATACAGAGACAGGCAGCAGACTGACTCAATCCCAGAAAGTCCCCCTGTATCAGTCAAAATCCCAGTGTTCTGATTGGTTGTTGAAGCCTTTCAATAACTGATATCCATAGTGATCAATATCTCCGCTCGTTTATTGGGGCATGATCTAGGCACCAGAATTAGTCCCCTCCTTTTCCCAAGAGTCCCTCTGTCACCGTTTTGGGCACTTAGATCACTGATTGGCTGCAAGAAAGGGGCTAAATGTCACCAACATGTCAGCTCCCATACAGTTCCATGGAGTCCCATTCAATTTTATGCACTCTCTCTCCTTCTAACCTCTGGTGCAGACCAACCCAGTACTTCCACCAAACAGACACCCCACCAGATTATAGCCCAAACTGTCCCCTGTCAAATAAGTCCACTGTCATGTGCTGGCTCCCCTCAGTTCCATTGTCACTGCTGCCGCAACACCATGCCCCTAGGCATCAGGAAGCACTCATGAACATGTATGGGGCCAGTCATTAATATGTATAAACTCATCAAGTAGCCCCATTGCATAAATTCCCCTTCAGTTACTCCCACAGGCTTCTGCCCAACTCCCCACAGGTTCCCAGTCCTCAAGTACACCAGGAGGGGCACCAGGACCATGAACAGTCTCCCCGTTTGTCCAACAGTAACGGCAGTCAACATATCAGAGCTCTTCATGCGCTTATGGGAATGCCTTCTGAAAAAACAGCATGCCGGCCACTCACAATGGAGGAATTATGCCCAACAGGGCAAAAGGACAGCCTGCTGGCAGAAAACAGTGGGGGAAACCAGCAGAGCAGCAGCAAACTAGGGAGGAAGCAGGGCACTTCAGGTAAGCCTCCACAGAGGGGTTACATACCCATACACAAAGCAGGGTCCCAGTCTGAATTCAGTAATTTTCATACTATATTAATTTTGTCAGCAGTTTCAAAAACACAGGAGAAAATAGTACATTCACAGCTTAATGAATATATCAGGACTTAAAACTCAATTTCCACTAATCAGCATGGTTTTAAGGGGGGATACAGCACTGAGACTGCCTTGGTTGGATTCACGGACACAGTCCATAGGGCTACCAAGTATGGTTGCCTGACAGGGGCAGTGTTCCTGGATGTAACCAAGACATTCAACTTAGTGGATCACACCATCTTATTGAAATGTCTTGAGCATGCAGGACTGGGTACCAACGCTATTAATTGGTTTAGGTATTATCTTGATAATAGGTTTCAGTGCATCACATTCAAAGGTTTTTTTTCCTACATTATGTAGGGTCCAGTGTGTAGTCCCTCAGGGCTCCATACTGGGCCCTTTACTTTTTTACTCTCTTTATAGACTCTGTCTCACAAATACCACAAAACTGTGACTTAATTCTTTGTGCAGATGACGCTGCATTGTTGTCTTATAGTACATCTGTTTCAGAAGTTAATTTTACATTGAGTTGTGAGTTTATTAAAATCCAATACTGGCTTTGTCAAAATAATTTGGTACTAAACAAAACCAAAACAAAAGCAATGTTGTTTGGATATGATGTTAAAATAAAAAATACTTAAGTTATTTTACAGTATGCTCACAGGTAATGGGTGGGGCCAATTGAGATTGTAGATTCCTTCAAATATTTAGATATTGCATTGGATCCATCTCTAAAATTCAGTGTTATGTGGATAAAGTCATCTTCCAAGTTGCATGCAAAGATAGGAACATTATACCGACTATGAACTTTTTTAACAAAAGACATATGTATTGTCATAGCTCAACAAAATCTTCTTTTGATACTGAAATATGCATCACTGGTCACTGATACTGCCCCTGCCTATACTGTATCCAGAAAAGAAACATTATTACAAAAAATAGGGAAATTTGCACTCTTGGCCTCACATTGCACCCATCACTGTCAAATATTAAATCAACTTAATTGGTTTTATGTTCAAAATAATTACAGGATTTCAATGTCTCATTTCACTTTTAAAATAATAAATACAGGAATTCCAGCTACATTACAAAATTCACCTGTTTATTAATCTTCTGCCTATGAGACATGTTCATCTTTAAAATCTCAATTGGTCTTGCCCCTTGTATGAACAACTGCAGGCAAGAGAACCTTTGCTCACTGTGCTGCTTCTGTCTGGAACACCTTGCCAATTACTGCTAAGCAATATACATCTGTTAAAATCTTCAATACTGCAGCTCTTAGTCATTTTAAAAGTTTGAACAAATGTGTATGTACGTGAATGTATTGTTATATTGTATTTTCATTGTCAATATATGTATATTTGAATGTGTGTATTATCATTTGACCTCAGGTCGTACCTAAAAATGGAATGCAAATTCCAGAGTACTTACCTGCAATACAAAATAAATGAAATGAAATGTCCCACCTAAATTCCCCCTTCCAGCTTCATTGCGTGCCCCCAGTTCTTGTGCACCTTCTCCTCTGAAAAATAATCCCTTCCTGTACATTTGTTCTCCCTAATGAGGTATAAGTAAGTTTCTGTCATGTCTCCCTCTCCCTTCTCTCTTCCAGACTGAGCATACGGAGATCCCTCTGTCTCTCACCATAGGGCTTTTGATGCAACCAATGCATCATTTTAGTTGGCCTTGTCTGGACTGCTTTTCCCCTGTCAATGTCCTTCATGAGATATGGTCTTCAAAATGGGACACAGTACTCCAGTTGGGGTCTCACCAATGAGCTATACAGTGGTAACACCACCTCTCTCCTTCTGCTGGTAATACCCTTCTCTATTTACCCCAGCATCCAGATGATGCTGCCTTCTGCCTTCTCACACTGCCTAGCCTCATTGAGGTGATCCAACTTGATTAACCCAAGGTCCCTTTCCTTTATAGTTACTGTCAATACCTCTTCCCTCATTTTATACTTTGTGTTTCTGTGCCCTAGGTGCATGATTTTGCACTTTTTCATATTGAAAACCAGCTGCCATACCCTCCAGAACTCCTCCAGTTTTCTCAAATGTCTTCACATTCTCTTAACCCTTCTGGAGTTTCTACACTATTGCAGAGATTGGTGTCATCTGCAGAGTGGCATATCTTCCTTACCAGCTATTCTGTAGTGTCACTGGACTGGTCCCAGTACTGAGCACTGAGATACCCCACTGGTCACTCTCTCTTCCACAGAATGAGTGCCGTTTACCACCACCCTCTGTTGCCTATCCATCAACCAAATGTGTACCCAGTTTACCACCTTGGGTCTCACCCTAAACTGCCCAGTTTCCTTATAAGCCTCCTATGTGGTACATGTTGAAGGGCTTGCTGAAGTCTAAGTAGGCCATATCCACCATCTCACCCTGTTTTAAGTAGTTACCACCATGACTCACAATCTGGGCCACATGTTGGACTGGTCTTCATTGTGAGGCTTGACATAGAAACATAAAATTGTCGGCTGATAAGGACTGCTAGGTCCATCCAGTCTGCCCGTAGGCCCAATACATTGTATGAGGCCACTGATCCTATGTGATCAATGGCTTGTCATCACTCCCTCCCCTATCAGGCTTCCCTTGTGCCTGTCCCAAGCATGCTTAAATCCCTCCACTGTGCTTGCCCCCACTACATCCTGTGACAGACTATTCCATGTGTCGACTACCCTTTCTGTGTAGAAAAACTTCCTCACATTACATCACATTGACATCTCCTATAGCTTGATAGGATCATCATGTGGTGTGTTTCTGGGTCTAGTTCCCTCGTTATAGCAGCATCAGTGGCTCAGTAGCAGCGTCAGTGGCCCAGTAGGCAGCACACTCGCCTCTGAGGCCGGGAGATCAGAAGGCCGTGGGTTCAGTTCCCACATCTGGCACTTGGGTTAACATCCCAGTACTGACACTGTAGTGCAGCATGAGAGGGGTGCTGTACTTCTGAGGTGCCGTCTTTTGGATGAGATGTTAAGCCGAGGTCCCATCTGCTTGGATTGGTGGTAGTTCAGGTGGATGTTAAAGATCCCATGGCACTTATCGAAAAGAGTAGGGGAATTTTTTATTGTAAACTACACAAAGCAAACAAATACAAACAATGGTAATTCATACACAAAAAAACATTCAAATCAGAAATTAAACAAATAAATCTTAAAGTCATACCTAGACTGAAAAAAAAATAATAGAAATATCGAACAATTCTAAGTACAGAAAATAAAAGTCCCCCCTTCCCACCAAAAAATTAGGGCCTTTTATGAAACGTATTGCCAATCATAAAGGAACCTTATGATGTATGCCTTATGAACAAATAATATAGCATGCAAACCCTTGTAATAAACAAACAACAAAACCAAACCCCCACTGGAACGGTCATAAGTTATCAAAACCTTTCCATAAGGAACCCCACCTGTTCAATGAAAGCTGATTGCGTTCTGCAAACTTCAATTTCCCCACATCAGACTCTACCATGTATACTAAAGTAAGTGGAGAAATGAACTGTTGTTGCAATAAAAATCTACATCTACTAATCCAGATCCAATACAAAAAGAAAACATGAAGAACTTGTAATGTGCTATACTGACTCCCAGGCTTTTCATTAGAAAAGAAACCATAATACAAACTAACTTTTTGAGGCGGAAACACTAAATTATGTTTCCAACGTTCTTTAAGAATATCCCAAAATTCAATAGCATAGAAGCAATCAAAATACAAATGATCCGTAGTTTCTAAAAGGGCTATACACTTATCCCTCGGCCAAAAACGCTCTCGAAATGATTTATGCTTCTGATTACTACGGACATTAACTCTACCATGTATACCCAACCAAGAAATATCCCACATATTCTGCGGAATACGAGAATTAGTTATGTAACTAGATAAATTTAAACTAACTGCCTCAGGAAGGGCTGAAAACGAGGCCTCAAAAAAAAATTGCTCTAAAATCATATTATACAAAGCTTTCTTAGTTAGAGTTCTTGCTACTCCCCACTGTATACCCCAACATTTTATTTTATCAAACACTACCCTCCATGTATTCAACAAGGGAGGACGGCGTTTATTTTGGTGGAGAAACTGACCTTTCTTCCATTCACCTAATATACCTTGCAAATTCGATTTGAGGTACACATCCCACACTTTCGAAATACCTCTCAGTACAGGGACCAGGTTCAAATATAAAAAATTCGTAAAAAAAAACAAAACAGGGTGGATCATCCTCAAACCTCCCTCTCTAACATCCAAATATAATGTGTTCCTTTTGATGGGGTTTAGACGACTACCCCACACTCCACAAAAAAAGCAACGCATTAAGGAGGTTTCTAACGATTTAGGTAAGAAAAACACATTACTTAAAAATAAAAAAACTGGGATCAAATAAGTTTTAATTAAATAAATTTGTTTTTTTTAGATGATTTATGCCTATTACAATGAGACACTTTAATATTCCCTTCTCGTAATGCCGACGTCCAATTATCCAGAGCTCCCACTCTACCCCCAAAATAAAGGCCTAAAATCTTACAGGGTTGACGTTCAACCCAAAATCTGCCTACCTTGGCTGGACAACCCTGAAATGCTAATGCATTTCGTCTTCTCACTATTAATGCGGGCACCCATAATCAACTCCAAGGAAGTAATCATATCATAAGCCAACTGTATTGCTGATTCATCAGGTAATAAAAGGCAAATATCGTCAGCATAGGCAGTAAACTTCGGCAGGCAATAAGAGTCCACTGTTATAGCTCTGATCAAAGGAGACTTGCTAAGTACCCTCAGCAATGGATCCAAAGCCAAAACGTACAATAGGGGGCTAAGCGGACATCCCTGCCTAACTCCCTTCATAACTCTATGGTTCCCCCCTTTCTACCCATTGTCCAAAGGTACAACGTTAGCCAATGCATAGCATAACTGTACCCACTGCACAAACTGCATAGGTAAACCAAACGCCTTCAAACAATCCCAGACATAATCTTGTGACACTTCATCAAAAGCCTTGGATTGATCTAGGCTCACTAAAAAACCCTCAGGACCTCCTACTTTATCTAAACTTAGTGACATAACCTCTCTAAGAAAAATCAAGGCATCCGTTAGTTTCCTCCCAGGAACTGCACAAAATTGTTGCCCATTAATCAAATCAGGCATCACAATAGACAGTCTATTCCCCAAAAGCTTAGAAAATATTTTAAAATCCACGTTTAAAAGAGTCAATGGCCTCCAATTACATATATCCGAATGATCTCCCTTCTTGAAAAGAAAAACTAATAAACCTTCATACATTTGGGTAGGCAAAAGCATGTCTGAAAGAAAGGAATTATATAAAGCCAATAACTCATTTGGCATAATTTTCTATAACAGTTTATACAATTCTCCTGGCAATCCATCGGAGCCTGGAGAAACCCCGCACTTAAGAGAAGCAATTACCAACCCCAATTCTGTCTCAGAAATATCAGCTATCATTGTAGATTGTAAATCCTGATCTACTTGCGGAAGGTCTGCTGCCGCTAATAGCTGAGAAGTAAAGCAAGAAACCAGATGTGGAGTCCCAAAAATTCTATTGACATGAAAATCCAAAAAATCCATTATACTTTTATTATCAGAAAGTAAAATACCATCCTCCCTGTGCAGACTAGAAAACAGATGATTATCTACCCTAGATTTGCAAGCTAAGAAAGGATTTACCTGAGCCGTTTTCCCCTGTGTCCCAAATGACTGTTCTTTAAGTAAAGAAGTAAATATGCGATCATATTGATACGGCAACATTGACAATTTAATCTGAGTAATATTTTTTGATAAATCTAAGCCACATTAATTTTGCCTAGAAATCAACAATTGTAAAGAACGACGAAGCGACAGGTATGTCTCATATTTCGATTTAGCCACTAAACGGCTATGGGACTGAAAATAACCAATCAAGCAAATTTTAAAGACCCCCCCACCAACTCCCCCTATCATCATGTAAACCAATCGTCGTAACCTGATCATGTACAGTCATCTCCAGGTCTTTAATAACTGATGAAATATTTAAAAGAGAAGCATTCAGTTTCCAAAATCCCGGACCTTTCCTCCTACACTGAGGAAAGTCCATCGATAGACCAATCAAAACATGATCCGAAGTTTCAATCGGAACATAAAACAATTTATCAATAAGTAAAGATTCCGGTACAAAAATAAAATCTATACGAGACGCTAATCTACCTTTAAAAAAGGTAGGCCTCGCTGAAGCCCTCCCTACTTGATGAGAATTCCTCAAACCAGAAAGAGAGAGAATTGTAGACAAACAGGACTTATCACAGTACTGTTTCCCCGATGCCCCCTTCTGCGAGAAATTAATGTTAAAATCTCCACAAAAAAATAAATACCTCCTCGTATACAAAAAAGGTTGAATTTTACGTAACAATTCAATCCTCAAAGATTTTAACTGTGGACCATATATGGAGATCAACCGACAGGTAATACCATACACCATAACATCTACTAGCAACGCCCGACCAGGTTCAATATCAACTAACCTAATAAGTGTAACATCCATTGTAGTGAAACAGATACCAACCCCACTACGTTTCTTCTCCAAAAGACCAAAATGTAACACCCCAACGCCATTGTTTGCTTGCTGTGACAGTCTCCGAAATCGTATGAAAAAGGGTATCCTGAAGGAGAAAAACATCATAGCCCAACAAAGAAAGAATATCATATGTCGTCTGACGTTTAACATGCGATTTAATACTATTTACATTCAAGGAAGCTACAGATAACATAAAAGGTGATTAAGGAGGAAGTTTGGACAATTTATTACTGGATCTAGTTACCCGTTTCTTAATCTCAGCGTGCTTATATCTAGAAGAACCACCCGGGATGTCTGATAATGGAGCCATGCTGGTCGTATGGGGAACAGGAGCAGTAACTGGGAGAGCAAGGTCTACCTGATCACCCCAAGAAGAGAGAATAGAGAATCTATTCTCTAAAGGCAAAGGGGAGGCAGACACAATACTATTCTCACTGCCGTCAGAAGATAACAAGCTAAGATTCGAGTCCCACAGTTCTTCATCTCCCCCTTCCTTATCAGACACTACTGAAGTTTGTAAAAAACAAGGCCCTATACCAACTTTGAAGCAAACCGAATAGGGGACTCTTGGGGAGTCGCAAAAGGCGTTACCGTGTCTTCACTACGGGGACCCATAATAGGAATGGAGGGGCATCCATTGCGTGCACATCTAACGATATCTAACGATATCACTTCAATTGAAGGCACACTAACCGACAAGATAGGGTCAGTGTGTGAACTAGAATACCTATCATTCGAAAGCAATCCTCCCCTCCCTCTGCCTCTGAGTCTTCCCCGAAATACGGGACCAGACTCCAACCCTTCATTATCAAATCGGGAATCACGTGCCTGCGCCAATAGATGTTCCTGATCAGAGGACTCTGCAGCATCAGTATTTTTCCAGGGACAGTCTGAAAAGGAATGGTTAGTTTCACTACATAAGTTACAAACTGGAGGGTCAGTGCAATCCACCGTAGAGTGACCCAACATGCCACAATGAAGGCACTTAACCTGGTCACAGTAAGTATTTAAATGAGATAAGGATCCACATTTAAAACAACTTTTTGGCTGTCCAGCATAAAAAATGATACCCCTGTCCCGTCCTAAAAAGAAAGAACTAGGTAGATGCTGTATCCCTTCTGCATCGTGCTTTAAACGAACACGGATAGTCCAACCCCCTGTCCAAAAACCATTCCCATCCAAAATAGGTCTCGGCTTGTCCTGTACATAACATTTCTTCTCCAACCAAAACATAATGTCCGAAATATTCTCACCCTCATTTCTAAAAAGGATTGTGACAGTTTTAACCGTGGGCTTTGTAATTGGAATAGCTTGAAAATCTTTCCAATGTTCTTGATCTTTAATGTCATAGTACAATCTCCAAAACTTGTCCAGGGATATCTCTGAACAAAAACTAATGTCATAATAAGAGTCTCTGGGGTGGGGGGTGAATCAAAGCATAGACTTCAGCAGGCGAAAAAGACATCAAATCTATTAACAAAACTTTCCCCACCCAAAGTCTATCCGGAGCTGCTGGTGCCAACCCTCGATATCTTAATCGGACTAAAAACCTGCGTTTAGCAGATTCTACTGGTTTTTTAAATAATCCGGCAAAAGATTTCGTACCTAGACCCATAGGTCTCAAAGAGCTCACAGTTCCACTTGATGCAACACCGCAATCCATTTGGGGAGAGCACGATACAGACTCCGAAGCTGATACTGCAAAGTCCAGCATAGGGCTGTCTAAAGGGGATTGCAAAGCTACTCGGGACGTCTGGATAACTTGTTTTCCAGTGGCGTCTTGCACACCTAGAAAATCAATAGCCTCACCCTGAGGCTGCGCATTCGCACTGCCAGTAGCCAAGGACTTAGAAATTTCACCAACAACAGGCGATATGTGTAATACTTCAAAAACTTTAAGGTGCATTGCAGAAACCCCAGGGACAGGAATTGAGGGGTCCGGAACCCACTTATCCCCAGCCCAAACCCAACCTGCATATTGTAACGCCTCTCCTGGTGACCAAGTCTTTAATGAACACGAATGTCCAGACAATATTTCTGAGTCACCATCACTACACAAAACAGTCTCCGGTAGCATTTTCTCGGCAGCATTGCCAACGTGCTGTCCAAAATGCTTTCCACCATCAATAAGTGGGCTTGCAGGGGAATGTTTTCTCTTACTCCGTTCGGCATCTAGCTTCCTCTGGCAAGTTCGAAAATCCTGTTCCGCTGTGTTAATTAAATCCATAAGATGAAGTTTTTTCCTATCAAGTTCTTCTTGCAAAATTAATTCAGCAGAAGTATCCATATCCGAATCTGGCACAAGTCTCTCTGAATCCAAAACCACAGCTACATTATCGTCTGCAGACCGTATGTCTCAGTCCGACAAACCCTCAACCATAGATAGGTCCAGAGCCACGAACCCACTACCTTCCTCTGCCATCTCCTCTGACCGACTGAGGTCCTCCATCTCTGCTAACGGACGGACAGCGCCACCCATCTCCAGAGAAGGGGAATTTCCCCGGTGTGCTGGCCAAGTTTCCCTCATTCACTAAAAATATCACCAATAGCTTAATCTGGTTCACGGTCAGTTGGCATTCATCTGTATCCCCCCCCCCCGGGTCGTGCCTGAAAATAGGCAGGATTTGTCTAGTGCACTTACCCGGTCAACAAAAACTAAATAAATAAATATACTATTCCTAATGGAAATTATTCAGTATCAGCCCAGACACAACCTTGAGCCAGGTAAGCTTTAAACAATTCAACACATTCGGGCATGTGGGATGCCTGCACTGGAAGCCCTTGTGCTCCCTGAGCCCTGATGTCTGGCATATTCACCCACCATCCCCGAATCCCAGGAACAGTATAGGGGCCATCAGAAGTGATAAACAGGAGTCCAGGGTGGGATTCAAGCCCTGAATCTCTAGATGATCATGGAAACAAAGAAACATAGACTGTGAGGGCAGAAAAAAGGCCCATTGGCCCATCTGGTCATTGGCAGTGACCGCTTTGTGGATTCTTGAGTCACTGGCCCAGGGTTTTGCTGCGGGGCTAATACTGGGACAAAAAGCACTACTTGGCACAGATCTCTTGCTCCATAACCCTTGAACTGATAGCGGTGTCTGGCGCAGAATAGTTCTTAGCACTGGAGCATCATTTCTTAACTGCTCATGCATGGTTGTACAAGAATGAAGGCAAAGCTTGGCTTTGGAAATAGGTGGACCACCCACAACAGAGGTCACAGTTCCAGCCCCAGGGCAGGGAGTGGAGTTAGGATGGGACAAAAGTAAAAAAAGATCATAGAGGGGCATTTTAAAGCTGACATAATGCTGCTGCAGGGTATACAATGCCCAGGAACCAGCTACATAAAAATGTAAATAATCATGTCTGCCACCATGTGTATGGTAGCCCTCTAACCTTGCAAGGACTTCTGGGAGAAGAAAAACAAATAGCAAACAGCACAGAGTGCACTTTGCTCATAATACTGGGTGCTTTAAAAAATGGAATACCAGAAAAAATAACAGAAGTTCCTGAACTACTGAATAATGTCCACTGAATAACATTCACAGCACAGCTATACATCGGGCAGGACCACCAGCGGAACTGCTCCAGTCCGCCCTGCGGTTCACAGCACAGGTACGCCGTGCTCATCCTCCTTTGTGTGGAACTTTCTAACTTGGTGCCTTTTTTCCTCAGATCATGTACTGCTCAACTGAATCATAATTCTGGATGCTTTTTTCCTGGCAACTTAATCATTTTCAAATGAGCTGCTGATTTTATGATTTAGGTCCTGCTAGTAAATAACTGAACTGGCTGCAGGAATCCCGGCTGCATAGGATTTTACAGGCAGCCACAACAGTTGGGGTGCTGCCAAGCTGACTGATTGATTGAATCTTACTGTGAATTTTTTTATCTTTATTTTTTTTTAAATGCAGTACTAGTAGCTTCCCATGTTCCGATCTTATTTATTTAGTCAGTCCTTACAGTTACTAGTCCTATAATTACTACTCACACTACACTACTTAATTACTTGCTACGCAACTGCTCCCTGCCCACCTCCCAATACCCTCTCACAATGCACTATAGGACCTATATCTTCTCCTGCCAGTCTTAGGTACCTTACTTTTTCTTGCAGTACTAACAGGCCCTTTTGAGCATCTCTCTTCATGCCTTTTTTACTCTATGGATAACTTCTACTTCTCCAACTTACTCTCTGATCCCACCTCTAAACCTCCACATATGTTGGGGCTCAATAATAAACCTCTGGGGGTCTTACTTAGGAACATCTTGTGGAGGTACACTGTCTCCTTTGTGGGTGTCTCACATGGTGTAGTAATTGCCTCCTTCTGGATAATTAGCCTATCCCTTACCCTAGCTGGTCATGTTGAGTCCAATCCTGGACCCGCTTTTGCTAATACCACCCCCTAGTTTCCCTCCTCCTATTGTTCACCTCAAGGATCCTATTTTACCTTTGCCACTTGAACATTAGGAGCCTTATTGCTAATTTCACTGAGCTCGAGGCTTGGGTTACTACTTATAATCCAAACGTTCTTGCCCTGTCTAAACCTGGCAGAAACCCTCCATCAATGACTCCCTCTGCTTTATGCCAGGTTATAACCTGCTACAAGCCGATCGCTCTAATGCCAAAAGAGGGGGTAGACTGGCACTGTACTTCAAGTCTCACCTCAACGTGTCTCTCATTCACTGTCCCCCTCTGGTAAATTGTGAGGTGCTTCATTCACTTCTATTACTTGGGGGAGTTAAGAAAATCCATATCTTCTGTGTTTACATTCCTCCTAGAAACTCCAGACAGGGTTTGGAAGAATTCATTGAGAATGTGCCCTCTGTGTCTGGGAAAAATGAAGTAATTTGCCTGGGTGATTTCAATCAGGACTGGACTGGGCCCAGTTCCTCCCTCCTTTCCTCCATTACAAGCAAGGAAAACCTTACTCAACTTATCCAGAACCCCACTAGATTCTCCAGTCGTGGTTCCACCTCCACTCTCATAGATTGGATACTGACTAATAGGATGGAGAACTTCCCCACTGCGGGAGTTCTCTCTGACTCTATAAGTGATCACTGCTCAATCTACTGCACCCGGGACTCCACCCTTCCCTCCTACCTGGCCAAAGTCTTATCTTTCTCCAACATCTCTAAACTAAATCATGCTGCTTTCCTGAATGATTTTAACTTGGTTGACTGGTCCCCCTCTACAAAACCAATGACATAAACGTTGCAGTTGAATATTTCAATGACACCCTACTCTCTTTCCAGAACCTTCATATTCCAGTCACCATGCATAGAGTAAAAGGTAAAGTCACTAAATGGCTCAAGCGCCCCCTACTTCAGCTGCTAAAATGTAAGGATAAACTATGGTCAGTATGGAAGTCCTCTTCCCTTGAAGCTGACTTCAAGGCTTACAGGTCCTTATGGAACACCCGTAAAAGGGAGATTCGCTCCGCCAAGAGTTTATACTATCGTAACCTCCTCAGTTCTTCTGCCTCTAAACCGAAGCAGTACTGGTCTCAAATTAAGGAAATTCTAGGGAGCAACAAGCCTATGATTCCAAATGAGATGCTGATTAACGATACCCATTGCAATAACCCCCTTACCATAGCTAATGCCTTTAACTCCCTGTTTTCCACTTTTCCCATCCCCCCCTTTCATCTACCATCACTTCTCTGGTATCCCCTTCTCTGTCCGCTACTGCTCCCTCGGCCCTTGAACTGTCATCGGTCACTTGTCAAGAAGTACTCGAGCTACTAAAGGCTATCCCGGCTAACAGTAGTGCTGGCCCTGATGGTATCCATCCTAAGATTCTAAAGCAGTTTGCCTCTTGTCTTGCTGCGCCTGTTACCAGACTTCTCAACCTCTCCATCTGCTCTGCATCTGTACCTTTGGTCTGGAAAGTTGCCAGAACCATCCCTATCTTTAAGAAAGGGGACCCCAAGATCATGTCGAACTACAGGCCCATTTTATTTCTGCCCACTCTCAGCAAGCTGCTCAAGAAAGTAGTGCATTGGCAAGTCTCAGCGCACCTTCTCTACTTTAACCTGCAATCCACGGTTCAACATGGTTTCAGGGCTGGGTACAGCACTACTACTGCTGTTACTCAGTTTACCAACGATGTCAAAAATAACATGGACAAGGGCCCGCTTACTGGAGCAGTGCTCTTCAATCTCTACAAAGCATTTGACATGGTTCATCACCCGCTTCTATTGGCCAGACTGAACACACTTGGTGCCTCTGACTTGACCCTTTCCTGGTTGAGCAGCTACCTAGATAATCGTTCTCAGTCCATCTCTTTCTGTTAGTCTCTCTCCTCCCCTATCCCAATCGTCTGTGGCATTCCGCAGGGTTCGATCCTTGGTCCTTTACTTTTCTCCCTCTTTATTAATGATATCCCTACTCCCTCTTCTCACTGCAACATTATCATGTATGTTGATGACCTGGTGCTTTACTTGGCTTTCAAGTCCATTGACAAAATCAACCAACATCTCTCCTCTGTATTTCAGACCCTCCAATCCTGGTTTTCATCCAACTATCAAATCCTAAACTTATCAAAGACCCAGGCTATGCTCTTTGGATCCTCCAGAAAGGTGCCCACCGAGTCCCCTAAACTCCTGGTACTTGGCTGCAATGGGACTGCTGTCTCCAACACTTTATCCTTCAAGTATCTAGGGGGTTACACTGGATCTGTGTCTTGACTACTCTGCACATGTTAACAAGGTGTGTTGCTCGGTTAATGCCAAAATTAGTGCGGCCTACAGAGTGCGTTACTCACTCACTCCAGCTGCAAGGGTCTCGGTTGCAAGAGGTGTTTTACTCCCACAACTGCTTTTTGCCCTGCCAGTGCTCTCTCATGCTAATACAGGTGTTCTTAGCAAATGGGACACATCTTACAACAATATCTGTAGATTTGCCTTATTGGCTCCCCGCCTAACTCATCACTCTCACCTCTATGATGCGTTAAAATGGTTGTCTCCTGAAGCCTCTCGTTTATACTCACTTGGGTGTTTTGTTGATTCCTTAACCAGATCTCCTCGTCCTTCTTCTCTGGGGGACATGCTCACATCTGTCTCTCACTCTCGGTCCCTCAGGTCCTCTACCTCCCCATTACTATATAACAAAAAAGCACTAATAATTCCTTCTGGAGGCCTAACTAGTAGGAGAGCAGGCCAAGAGGCACCGCTCACCATATATACACAAAGTGAGATAGACAAGGTCCCAGGGTTAGAGGTGGGAGAAGCAGACAGTTATAGACACTAAGACAAAAGCCAAATACTGACGGGTAGGCAGGAAACAAGGTAAGGGTCCATTAGAGAAACAGAAGACAAAGTAAATCTGTTCAGCCATGCTCCATGAAAATGGGAGAGCAAATCTTTTCCTACTTTGCTCCTAGGTTTTGGAATTCTCTCCCTGTCCATGCCAAGAACTCCTCATCTCACCTCTCATTTAAGAATGCCCTATTTTCCTACCTCTTTGCTCTAGGTAACTGTGTTTGCATTTAACTTCCGCTCTGTCTCTCTGCTTTGTCTTCTGTTTCTCTAATGGACCCTTACCTTGTTTCCTGCCTACCCGTCAGTATTTGGATTTGTCTTAGTGTCTATAACTGTCTGCTTCTCCCACCTCTAACCCTGGTACCTTGTCTATCTCACTTTGTGTATATACGGTGAGCGGTGCCTCTTGGCCTGCTGTCCTACTAGTTAGGCCTCCAGAAGGAATTATTAGTGCTTTTTTGTTATAATTGTTGCTTCTATAATGTCACTATTGTTGCTGTTATCCAGGTAATGTACTATCTTCTGTGGCTGTCCTCCTCCATTGTTGCATTTTGCTGGATAGTTCCACTGTATTATGTACCTGTTTGCTTGCCACTGCTGTACTGTGTTACTGTATTCTTGCTGTATTGTTATTCTGTACTCTGCTAGGTTGTGCCTGAAAATAGGCAGGATTTGTTGCCTAGTGCACTTACCCGGTTACCAAAAGCAAATAAATAAATAAATAAAATATATTCCATGACAAAGTGAACTCCAGATACAGTAAGCACCTACCCTGGCACTTTAAGAAACATAGAATTTCACAGCTGATAAGGACTGCTTGGCCCAAGCAGTCTACCTATTTTCTCTACCGACTGCAATACCATAGACCCCACTTGATCTCCAGCTTAGCCCTCCTTTTCCTAATAACTAATATTACCTTATGCCTATCCTATGCATTCTTGAATCCTGCCACAGCTTTCACCCCCACCACCTGCTCTGGAAGACTGTTCCAGGCATCTACTGTGCTCTCTGTGAAGAAGTACTTCCTTATGTTTCCCCTGAGTCTACTCCACTCCAGCTTCATAGCATGTACCCTTATTCTTGAACATCTATTTTTTTTTTTTTTTTACATTTTTTTTTCACCAGGAAGCAGTCTGGGTGCATCCCTTTTTCAGCCACACCTAACATGCAATACATCACATACACAATGTTAACAAACAATACAATTAATTACATTTACAGAAATTTTCATTATACAACAGTCTGTGTAACATATGTTTAAAATGTAAAACACTATTAGCGTTAAGTACCAGTTTAATGTATTCATTTAACAAAGTAGGTGCATACTATGTAAAAGCTTTCCTGCTCATTTGAAGTTTAAAGGCAGGGATTTAATAATGAGTTAAGCCACTAGTCCTAGTAGACTTCATACTATTCTTCTGAATCAGAGAGTTAAATAAAACCTGTGGTACTGCTGATCTAACAATTCAATATACAAAGGTAGTTACAAGACCCTTTAACCGCCTGTCCGGAGACAACACTCCCAGTTTAGTATACAGGTGAGAGTGATGAGTTCTTAAAGGGGCCCTTAGTGCAAATCTACATATATTATTATACAATGTTTTGTATTTGAACTCAAAAATGCCATTACATTGGTAAAAATTACGCTCCCATACTCTAGAGTGGGTATAAGAACTTACTTAGCTATAGTAGCTCGGGCCTGGTCAGTCAAATAATTCATATTTCTATACAAAAATCCTTTTTTTATTTATTTTCTTTCCCAGCATGTCAATGTGGGGTATCATGCTTAAGCAGGTGTCCAGATGTATGCCCACATATTTAAATTAAGTTACAAAAGACAAAAAAGAAGCATTCTGACCCATAATTTGAACTGGACCCTGTTTCAACAGTTTTTGTTGGGATCCAATTCACATCATATTTGTTTTACTTTTATTTATAAGCATTCGATTTTCCTTTATCCAATTTAATAGAATAGTGCACTTACTTTGCAGGGGTGTTTGTATGTCATTACTGTTTAGTCCTGATTCCTGAATAACTATATCATCAGCATAAAGAATGCTGTTTTCTTTAGAAAAGAGAGAAGGCATATTATTCATAAAGACTGAAAATAACAATGTGCCTAGCACTGATCCTTGATAGACCCCTGCTTGAACATTTTCCACACTTGACAGATAACCATTTATTTTAACCCTTTGTTTACAGGCAGTCAAGTAACTCCTAAATCACTCTAGCTGGGTCCCCATAACTTCCATGTTCGCCAGTTTTTCCAACAGATATCTATGGTCCACTGTATTGAAGGTGCCAGCCAGGTCCACAAAAACTGCACCCGTGTCTTCCCTTTTTCAGAGGCCATGAGGACAGAATCCGCAAACCCAGCCAGCGCCGTCGTGGTGGACCGACCACTACGGAAACCATGTTGCTGGTCCCCGAGTAGGTTATTCCATTCCAAATGGGCAAACAACTGTTAAAGAACACACTTCTCCAGGATCTTACTAGCTGTTGTCAACAAAGATATTGGTCTGTAATTTGAAATTAATAGTTTATCCCCTCCTTTAAAAACTGAAATGACACCGACCTCCTTCCAAGTTTTTTGGACACTTTCATTTTCTAGTGAGTGGTTAAACAACTTTGTCAGTGGGCCAGTAATATATTTTGCTGATATCCTTATTAATTGAGTAGGTGCTTCATCAGTCCCCCACTTTTCCCCACCGCCAGACTCTGCAAAGATTTTAATACCTCATTTTCATCTACTCTTTCAAAACCAAAGGAAGGTGCCTCTTTTACATTTGATACCATTTTCTGTTTAACCGGGCCTTCTTCTAAGTGGTCTATCTCCAGAGTGCTAGAACTTTGGTTTTTGAGATAAAGAATCTATTAAAATAATCAGCTATAACTCCACTGTTCTGAATTAGTTCATCCCACACTTTTATACCTTGGATACTCCTATCTTCCATGGGATTGTAAAACTGTCTAAAAGACTTCCAAAATTTCCCAGGATCTTTGATCTTCTTTATCGGCATCTGTTGATAGCCTCTTGACTTAACCTCATTTATTTCCTTTTTTACTTTATTTCTTGTCATTTTATATTGTTGTAAAGTCTCCCCACTTCTGCTCTTTAAATACTGTCTTCTTATTACCTTCCAATTTTTTATTTGGGCCCTCAAATTCTTATCTAACCATGGAGAGATCTTCCCTGTCACACTCCATTTCGTAACTGGAGTATTCTTATCAAATAACTTACTTAAGTAACAGTTAAACTGTTCCATCTTTAGGTTCAAATCATCAGAATTTATAACCTTCCCCCAGTCCATTTGTTCCAGTTCCTTTTTATAAGCCTCTTCATCTAACCTATTTATACACCTTTTGTTTATAAATCTCAGGGGTAAAGTTTGTTTTTTTCATTTTACGCATACAGTATACTGGACAATGATCTGATATTGAATCAGACAAAACTTTTATTTTTAAAATATTTCTTGGCCTATTTGTTATTAACCAGTCTATTGTAGTATGATTACTTGTCTTGTAATTGTAATGCATGGGGTCCTCTATCAATTGTACAAAATGGGCAGCTTCCATATTTCCCTTTAATCTCCCAGCTGCCCTCACTGACTTCCAATCCTCATTTACATAACCTGTCATAATATGTTCTCTTCTATTCTTATGTAGGCTTGTCCATAGGTCAGAAACTAAGTAATCAGCCATGGTATATTTGAGAGGGCAATAAAAACAGGTAAGATAAAGATGTTTACATCCAGTAGCTCCCAGCCTAATCCAAATACTTATGTAATCAATACTATTATCAATAGGGCCTTTTTCCATGCTTCCTTCCTGTACCTTATTTATACCCGTTAGGTATTTGAATGTGTCTATCTTATCCCCATTTCTTTTCTGTCCTCCAGGGTGTACATATTGAAGCCTTTTAGTCTCTCCTCATATGGTTTCTGGTGCAGACCCTGCACCATTTTTGTTGCCCTCCTCTGGAATGCCTCTATTCTGTCTATGTCCTTCTGGAGATGTGGTCTGCAGAACTGGACACAGTACTCCAGGTGAGGTCTCACCAATGATATATACAATGGTATTACCACCTCCCTCTTTCTACTGATGATACCCCTCCCTATGCACACTAGCATCCCACTGGCTCTCCCCGTAGTCTTGCCTCACTGTTTGGCCACCTTTAGATCATCAGCTATGATTACCCCAAGGTCTCTTTCTTGTTTGGTGGTCGTCAGTACCAATGTCCCAATCTTGCACTCTGCCCCTGGGTTTCTATGCCCTAAGTGCATAATTTTGCACTTCTTCACATTGAAACTTAGTTGCCTCATTCTTGACCATGCCTCAAGCTTTCCTAGATCCCTATTCATTTTTTACACAACCCCCCCCCCGAGTGTCTACACTTTTGCAGATTTTAGTGTTATCTGCAAAAAGCCACACCTTCCCTTCAAGTCCCTCTGCAATGTTATTAATAAATACATTGAAGAGGACCAGTCCTAGTACTGCTCCTTGTGGCACCCCGCTGGTCAACATCCCTTCCTTGGAGTGAACTTTATTTGCCACCACCCTCTGATGCCTATCCACCATGTAATTCGTTGCCCAGTTTAACACTTTTAGCCCCACTCCCAGGCTGCCCAGCTTGTTTTATAGTCTCCTATGTGGAACAGAGTCAAAGGCCTTACTGAAATCTTGGGAGGCCACATCCACTGCTTCACCCTGATGTACTTCCCTGGTCAACCAGTCAAAGAAATCCATCAGATTTGTTTGACATGACCTCCCCCTGGTGAATCCATGCTGCCTCAGATTCTGTACATTGCTGGTATCAATCTATTCCACAATCTTTTCCTTCAGAAGTGATTCCATTAATTTCCCCAGCACTGAGGTCAGGCTGACTGGCCTATAATTTCCAACTTCTTCTGTGCCACCACTTTTGTGAAGTGGGACTACATCTGCTCTCCTCCAGTCCTCCGGGACCACTCCTGTCTCCAGTAAGTGGTTGAACAGGACTGTCAGAGGTGCAGCCAGCACCTCTCTGAGCTCCTTCAATATCCTTGGATATATACCGTCTGGCCCCATTGACTTGTCCAGTTTCAGATTTGTGAGTTCCTTCAGGATTCTCTCCTCTGTAAATGGAGTAGTGTCCTCCCTTCCTTCAATGCTACTGTCACTTAGCTGTGGTCCCTCACCTTTCCCTTCCACCATGAACACTGAACAAAAATATTTGTTCAGGATATCTGCTTTTTCCTGGTCCCCCTCCACACACTCCTCCCCTTCCTTCCTTGGCCTTACAATCCTTCCCCTGGTTTTTCTCTTGTGCTTACATATCTGAAAAATATCTTATCCCCTTTTTTTAATTTATGTGCTATTTTCTCCTCTGTTTGCACCTTTGCACTCCTGACTGCTTTCCCTGTCTGCCTCTGCATCTCATGATACACCTCCCTAGCCTCCTTGTGGCCTCCTCATACTTCCTGAATGCTAACTTTTTTGTCCTTACCTTCCCAACCACCTCTTTTGAGAACTATAAGCAGTCTCTTTTTCCTCTTGCTTTTGCTTATGTGCCTGATGCAGGGCTTTGTTGCCTTCCCTATGGCCCCTTTTAGTGTTGCCCATTGTTCCTCCACTCCACCCCTGTGTGTGAACCTCTTCCAAACCCTTACAGAAATTTCAGGCCTGTTCATCTGAAGCCAACTTCTATGCCAGTGACCCATCTGCTATATCCCTCAAGTGAGCTATAGCCTTGTGCTCACCCTGACTGCGTTCCATCAACAAACCAAGAAGCTGCCTTCTTGCTGGAGTAGTGTCTGGTGATGCCTTGACCTGATATCAGGCCAGGAAACTTGGGTCGCTAGCCACAGTCTCATCAAGAGGGATAGAGATGATGAGATAAACCACAAGAGACTTCCTTGACAGTGGACATCAAGAGTTCATGAGAAGTGAAGATCTAGTCTGAAGAGTCTATATCCTGTCCCCCATCTCAACTGGTCCCGTGTACAGCTTTCCTCCCTGGAGGGTAATGGGAACTCTCAGTGACTGAGTTCCACAAGGTCAACAGAAACCATGAATACCCTAGGGCCCATGTGCAGAGATGTTTCTTGACTTTTGGTTATTAAGGTATGCTAGGAAAACCCCTTTAAACATAATTACTTTAGTTTGAAACAGTCTGTATTTTCATGCTAATGGGCTTCAACCCTCATGCTAGCCAATGCCAGTACAATGAGGTACCCTCCCTGCATGCATGGCCTTTGGTGGGTAAGTTGGGGGCACCTGCATGTGAGGGATAGAATGACTGATACTGGAGGGCTGAGTAGGTTTCTTGTGTAATGTTATAAGCTACAGTATATACTGTAGCTATGATTTATAGAATATAGGCCCCATTCTTCCCACTTCTTCCTTTGCTACCCTTTGTTTTTCCTTCCCCTACCCCCTAAATATATTATTGGTTTACTGCATTTTATATTGGGTATATTTGAAATTTCTTTACAGTGTCATAGTAATTGATTGAGGGTTTGTATTACTGTGTGAGAGGTGGAACTGCATTACTTCCCTGGGGGGAAGGGGGTTATAAATACAGTGTCATGGTATCTCTATTTCTACCCCAGGAGAAGGCACTACATCATTTCATAAGTATACCTAGTTGTCCACAATTGAATGAACCCAGTCTGGCCCACTCTGAGATTTAAAGGTAAAGGAGAGGTGGGATCCCTGAGGGCCTCGTTTGCTACAGTACATTACCATGATTCTTATCTGCCACCCACAAACACCCTAGCAGCTTTCCATGTCTACCCTCAGACCTCCTGGTGGAGCTCACCATGGTATGATAATAAGCTGAGGCAGTTGGAGATGCTGGGGCAGAGGATTGAATTTTACTAGGACAGAAATGAGATGCACTCAAAAATTACAAAGACAAGGTCCATGATAACACGGTATATATGATTTTTAATAGTGAAAAAGGTGTGAAATACAGAATCACATAGTCCATGAACCAAACCAGTAAAACATCATAGTGCAAAGCACAATTGCAAGGGTGCCTCGGCACTGAGGTCTTCATTGGGGCGGGCACCCAATGCAAGGATGACCTTATTTATAGTACTGGTCCAGGTGAAGGCACTTAACTAATTAGTGTGTTCTTAATGCAAACTAAAGGCTAGTTTGGACTATACATTAGCAATGTAAACAGACCTAAGACAAGGCTTATGGAATGAAAAGGGGAAAGGGGAGTTGGGGTTGCTAAAGGGGAAGGAAAAGGGGTTCATGGGGAAGTGTGTTGGGGATAAAGGGTAATAAACCTGTCAAATACGCAAGTGCTGCAGAATATACATAGTGACAGGGTCTGTACACTGGCTAGCCCTTATATGGTGCACATTGCAGGACATTCTGGAATTTTTTTTTATTCTCTGGTAAGAGGGTAATGCCCACTGGCCATGAGACGCATTTACTGGGGCAACCCAGAAGCACTTGCGAGGTTAAGTGACTTGTTCAGAGTCACACAGTATGCAAGTGGAGGTTCTGGAAATCAGATTCAGGTATGCTGGGTGTACCAAACTTGTTCACAGCTCATTACTCTAACCTCTAGGCTATACTGCCAGCCCAGCCCTGTTTGGTGCACTACCTGCAGTTGGTGCAGATAGGTGCAGCACAGCTGATACTATTTATCACTTTTGAACTTATCATGCAATTAGCACTGGCTCTCAGGTGTCACATCACCTTCAGGGCCCAGCAGCATTATGGCAGTTGCTGCCTTCCAGTTGCCAACCAGGGTTGTAAGGGACATGCACAGAGCCCTTGTTCACCATGTGTCTGCCAGGAGTCCAACTGCTGAGCCCAGCCACTGAGCAAGGAACTGTGAGCATTTTCCTTTTCAGAAATTCCCAACTTTTGGTGCTGAACAATCCAAAAGGATCATGTGACTTGGTGGGTCAATCAGGCTAAGCCAAGCCCCTGAGACCTTCCCTCATAAATGGGTAGTAGCTAGTGACCCTAAATGTTGCAGCCCAGAATGCAAGAGTAAAAGGATCACACTCCATGGCATCAGCTTAAGAGTTTGCCACTGGCCAGTCACTCTGCCAAATGTTCTGTATTCAGGTCTGTTCCCTGCTGCCTGCTCTTAAAAGTGCACAACTTAAGTGTATCTAACTCCCTTCATTGCCTTTGTTAAAATAAACTGACTGTGCTAAGGACCCTTGTAATTTGTTTTATCAATCCCTATGAAGTGTATTGTTCCTCACCACATGCTTTAAACCTACCTGGTAATTTAGTAACTATTATATGTATTCAACCAAGTAAAAAGTTTCTGGTTATAACCCCACATGTGGCTAGAGGTATTTAGTGATTATCCTTTCAAATGTTATCTTGTACTTTTCAATTGCTATGTGGCTGCAATCCTGTACACCTCGCCTCTGTGACCTTAATCAAAATGCTCTGGCCCTCCTTTATGTAATTGCATTTACATATGCAGCTCACCTTATTGCAGTCACATTGGTGAATCCTCCTCCTTCCCTAAGCAGGGTAGCTATTCTACTTTGACCTACTGTATGACCTATTCCCACTCTACTTTGGCCTGTTATTCCAGGGTTTTAAATAATTGATTAGCAGTTTTTTCCTTGGGACAATACTAACTGTACAGAAAGCATTTTTATAGGTTTCCTAGAAGTATTATGTTTTTTAAACACAGTGAGGCAAGTGCTATGCATTTTCACAATGTTTTAGAACTTTTATGAGCAAAACGCTAATCAATTTTTAGAGTTAAATAAAACCCTGCATTCCTACCTTTATGTTGCCTGATAAGTAAAAATTACTCTTGTGAAGTGGGCAACGTAGTGCTTGCTAAAACTTCCTTTACCTGGCTTTCACATATACCTCCGGGAGGTTCCTCATACTCCCTTCTCTACTGCTGTCAGGGACACTGAATCTAATTCCACCCCAGTTACCTACAACAGGCTCATTAACTTTGCTTCTGATCCTTTGTGGCTGCAGTAGAAGTGTTAAAAGTGATGCATACGAATATTAATACTCTCATCAGCGCCAAAGTTCATGAAGAAGAGGCCCAGACAATTATGATCCCCTGATATACTGGCTATATCTGAATCATGGCTAAAGCCATCTACAGCAATGCATGAAAATAGTCTCCCTAATTATGATACATTCAGAAAAAGATGGGAAAAACGAGGTGGTGTGTTGCTGTACAGTATGTCATACATGTTTTGCAAGCCAATGAACTCCCTCTAGCCCTCCGTGTATTTATTTGAAAAAGTTTCACCAGGAAAGACAACGTGAGCTGTAAACAGTTAATTTCCAGAAGCATCCTGGGGAAGGGGTTACAAAAAATGGGGCGAGCAGGCAAAAACATAACAATATAAAATACGTCACAGTGCAGTTCAGATACAATTCAGATGCACAAAGTGCAGAGCAGGCAAAAACATAATATAAAATACATACAGTGCAATTCAAAACACAAAGTGTAGTACAAATAGAGTACATTTCAATCCAAGACCACAGACAGTATCATATAAAAAGTGTAGCAGAATAACTAAGCTAAGGAACAGACATAGGAAGAGACACACCGGGGTAAGCAAAACTGTAATGTAATTAAGACATACATAGTGATAAAACCAAGAACAGGCAACCCGGTAAAGGTATAGGTAGAAGATGGAGTACACCTAGAAGTGCTAGAAGTAGCAGGCTGAGCACCAGGTTAGTAAGAGCTAGTTTAGGTCCAAAAGAAAGGCAGTTAAAAGACAAGTGGTGGTGATGGGGAAATGACAGGGTGGGGGAGGGAGGGAAGAAGAGAGGCAAGCCAGGAACTACTGTACACCCCTTCAGGATGCTGAGAACCCTGCAAGAGGACAGAACCCAGCAGATAGGAGGTGATAGAAGGGGGGGCAGAGGGGGAGGGATGGGAGGAGGAAGGAACAGAGACAGGCCAGGAACTATCTCCCTTCAGGATGCTGAGAAACCTGCAAGGAGACAGGATCCAACAAGATAGAAGGTGATAGAAGGGGGAGCAGATGGGTAATGACAGGTTGGGGGATGGAGGGAAGGAGGTATGAAGAGAGGCAAGCCAGGAACTATACCCCTTCAGGATGCTGAGAACCCTGAAAGGGGACAAGACCCAGCAGATAGGAGGTGAGAGAAGGAGGGGGGCAGATGGGGAGAAGTGGGGGGAGGAGCAGGAGGCGATGAGAGAGAAGGGGTGATGGAGGCACCTGCTAGAGGTAGCCTAGAACTGGAGATGAAGGCTTAGGGGGGAAAGGAGGATAGTACTGGGAAATTAGTAGGCATAGGAGGGTAATTACTGTAGGTGCAGTTACAGCAAAGAACAGTATGCATATGGAGGAGGAGTGAGCGTGAGTGGTGGGACTGAGCAGAGCGAATTTGTAGCGGGAGGAAGTTCCAGATATCAGGGCATTTATATGAGAAGGCCGTGTGGCCAGAAGAAGTGTGCTGTGGAGGAAGGGCAAGAGTTCTAGGTGTGGAGGTGCAGAGGGTATAGCAGGAGGGGAGGGGCATCAATAGGAGGGAGAACAAATAGGGCAGCAGAGAACCATGCCAGAACTTCCCAACTAAATTAGCGATGTGTGACAGGCACCTTGAATGGAGAGAGGGGAAGGAGAGCAAGGAATAAAGGTCACAGTGATGAGTACGTGGAGGGCAGTCAAGTATGAAGTGGCAGAAGAAATTGAAGAGAGTGTCCAATCTGGATAGGGTGGTTTTAAGGGGCAGAGCTGTAGACAATGTCCTCAAAGTCGAGGACTGGGAGAATCAACTTTTGGATGATTTCTCTCCTGGCTTGCTGTGGCTGGCAGCTGTGGTGTCTGTACAGAACACCAAGTCTAAGGAGTAGTTTTTTTGTGTGTAAACTCTCTTATGGTACAGCTTCTGACAGGAGGAAGGAAAGGCCTGTCTGTTTGCTATGTTCACAGTCCTCTATCTGAGGTACAGCTGGATCTAGACAATCTAGCCAAACACACTGACTCCTAAGCTGGGGAGTTACTGGTACTAGACGACTTCAATTTAAACGGAATAGGTTGGTTGGGCAACAACTGCATGAATGACTTGGGGGCACAAAATCTAAACCAAATTGTTACTGAGTCCACTTGTAAGGACAACAAATCCAATACTCATACCCTCCTACAGAAGACTGGATCCTAGTAAACAGAGTACATAGAAAGCAGGCTGATGGCCACTTCGTTGATTTTCTAAATTAACTTTTCCTGATCTCTTCTGTGTGGAATAACAAAGCCCAAAAGACCTTTATAATTACATAATTTGTTTTCCCTTGTGGATTGCATATTTGGTTTTCCCTTGTGGATTACATAATTGGTTTTCCCTTGTGGATAGCTGGATATTTGTCTACTAGTATTTTGGTAACAGTTTGCATCAAACTATTTTTGGTACAGTGAACTATTTACTGGTGGCTGAGGATTTGTCATTGTAAGGCCTGCAGTTTAATGCAGGTTAGTGGATGTTTGTGTATTTGACAAAGACTGTGCCTCAGGTGGTGGAAAATGGTTTCCCCTGATTGTCTTCAGAGCACAGAACACCAGGTTGTATTGAGTCAGGGGAGGCTTACATCATATGTATTGGGCTCAACTGCTTTATTTTTCTCTGACTGTAATTATTTTTTGCTGGGTATATTCTCTGTTAAATTGTTGTGCAGGCTGTCTTACTGAAAGGAAGGTCAGCACTCACTGGGGTAGTGCAGGTTGTCTTGCTGAAAGGAAGGTCAGCACTCACTGGAGTGGTGGGTCAGAGCTGTAGCTGACTGTTTCTGGAGGGCACGGCTTAGTCCCACCACCCTGCCGTCAACCCACCCACCCTGCCCTTCACCCTGCTCACCCCAAGGATGTCATTTCCTTTATACCAGGGTTCTGACATCACTTCCCAAGAGGAAAGGGCATACAACTGTCATATCCTTAACAATCCAGCACACTGCATAGAGGGTAAATGCACGTACACACTAACAAAAAAGACCTCAAAAATGTTATATATATATATATATATATATATATATATATATATATATATTAAATAGGAAGGGAAAAAGATGTGGGTAGTGGTACAATGCACTGGCCATGGGGAGGCAGTCTTCCGGGATACTTCTGGAGGCTGCAATGCTGCACTATTTGCAGGCAACTCTCTGCTCTGATGGAAGAGGTTGCCTGTCTCCAGGACAGCCTGGCAAGGACTAGAGAAAACTCCCCACCCAGGGAACACCAGGGCCACCACCACTACCTCAGAGGTTGCCATGAAAGAGGAGCAGTTGGACCATGGTGGGATCAGGGAGGGTGAGAGTGGTGGAACAGAGGAGCATCCCTCCTTTTGTATCTCTCCACAATTCATATGCTGTTCTGGAGAAGTGTGATTCCTCTATGGAGGCACCTGCAGTGCAGACCAAGGAGGATGCTGGGATCCTCCACAATGGAGACCCACAGGAGGGTGGCATGGGACACTACAGGAGAAGGAAGCAACTCCTGGTGGGGGAGTCAATTATTAGGGTGGTAGAAGTGGGGGAGGAAGGGGAGAGGGAGGTAAGGTGCCTGCCCAATGCCATGGCTTGGAGAGACAGGAAGCAAATCCTCAGGATCACAAGTGCAGCTGCATGGGAGAGGGAGTTGGACATAAGTGTCCACCTAGGGACAAATGACCTAGTTGGGCATGGGATCAGAGCAGTGTAGGAGTTTATGGAGTTGGGGAGGGGCCTTAGACAAATAGCATGCACGGTAATCTTCTCAGAGGTGCTGCCTGTCTATAGCATGGGTGAGGCTAGGGTACTCTGCACCATGTGATTCAATGAATGGTTGAAAAGCTGCTGTTGAGTACAGGGTTTTGGCTTCATTGAGGACTGGGGTTCCACCTGGATGGATACAGGCCTATACTGGCACCGTGGTCTGCATCTGTTCGGCAGGGGAACCAGGCTCCCAGGTGATAGGTTTAAATACTTCATTGGCAAGCTTTTAAACTAGACAAGAGGGAAGGTACTGATAAGAAGCAGGGAATTCTCAGCCGGCCCCCCCTCAAAATAGGGTAGTTAACAAGGTAAACACCAAGGCAGACAAGTCTATAGGAAGCAGGACAGGGGTAAATGGAGAAAAAAGCAAAGGCAGTAAGGGCAGGAATGGGGCTAAAAGGGGTAAGGCCATTAAAAAAATGGATGGTGATGAGTACCAATGCCCATTAGTCTGGGTAACAAGCTTCCTGAACTAGTGGCCTTGATGTAAGAGGGACACCTGAATATTGTGGCAATCACAGAAACATGGTACATGGAGAACCATGACTGGGATGTCAATATACCAGGGTACACAATCTACAGGAGGGACAGGGAGGGTAAAAGAGGAGGAGGAGTAGCTCTCTACATAAGGGAAGGTATCAAAGCAATGGAACTAAAGGGTAAATGGAGAGGAGAGGAGGCACTGTAGGGTCACCTTGGAGACAGGAAATGACACCACAGTCCGCACGGGGTTTGTATACAGGCCCCATCTCAGGGGGAGGAAATAGATAAGGAAATGATAGAAAGCATCCTTAGAATGGTAGAAAAAGGGGAGATATTGTTGATGGGGGACCTGAATATGCCAGATGTTAATTGGAGCACTTTTGCTGCAGCCACATCCAAGAGTAGGGTCATTCTCAATGCCCTGCAGGGGGCATGCCTCAGACAGCTAGTGTTGGAACCCACTCAGGAGGGAGAAATCTTTAATCTGGTACTCTCAAACGGGGACAGAGAGAGAATCACAGATTTAGAAGTGGGTAGCCATCTGGGAACAAGCAATCACCAAACAGCATTGTTCATGATAAATACAGCCGTAGAGTCAAGCCATAGAAAAGCGAAGGTACTGGACTTTAGGAGGGCTGACTTTGGCAAAATGGGTGAGTGCCTAAGGAATGTACTAGCAAATGGGCAGAAAGGAGGGGTGGAAAAATAATAGGGGAAAATCAAAATTGCCATCACAGAGGCAACAAGCCTTTGTGTGAAGTAAATAAACAAAACGAAGTGAAAAACTACTATGATTCTCAAAAGAGGTGGTGGGGAAGTTAGGGAGAAAAAGAAAACATTCAGGAAGTACAGTATAAGGAATCACAGAAGGAGCAGGACAAAGAACTGTATCAGGTAAAGTAGAAGGAAGCAGGAAAGGCAGTCAGAATAGTGAAGGCCCAAACAGAGGAAAAGATAGCAAACTCAGTTAAGAAGGGGGATAAAATCTTTTATAGGTACAACAGGGAGTGAAGAAAGATGAAGGGAGGGATAGTGAGGCTTAATGAAGGGAAGGAGAGGTGGGCAGAGGGTAACAGTGAAAAGGCAGAGATACTGAATAAATACTTTCGCTCAGTATTCACAAATGAAGAAGAGGGGAAGGTACCTAAACCAAACAATTGAAGCACTCTGGACAGGGCAGTCAATACCAATCCATTCACAGAAGAAAGGGTCCTGAAAGAACTCCTAAAACTCCAGGTGGACAAAGCGATGGTGCCTGATGGGATTCACCCCAGAATTCTAAAAGAACTAAGAGGAGAACTAGTGACACCACTGACTACCCTTTTTAACAAATCATGGGAGGATGCTGTAGGACCTGAGGATTGGAGGAGGGCAGATGTGATTCCCCTTCACAAACGTTGGGGCAAGGCAGAGGCAGAAAACTATAGATCTGTTAGTCTGAACTCAGTTGTAGGCAAAATGATGGAATCACTTCTGAAAGAAAGAATTGTGGAATACCTAGAGGCCAGAAGGGTGCAGAACACAGGGCAGCATGGATTCACAGTAGGAAGGTCATGTCAGACGAATCTAATAGATTTCTTTGACTGGGTGACCAAAGTAGTAGACCAGGAAAGGGCTGTGCATATGGCCTACCTAGACTTTAGCAAGACATTTGACACAGTCCCACACAAAAGATTAATAAACCAGGTTGCCAGCCTGGGAGTGCATCCCAGGGTGGTAGCCTGGGTAACAAATTGTCTGGACAACAGGATGCAGAGGGTAATAGTAAACAGAGTACACTCTGAAGAAAGGGTGGTTACTAATGGGGTACCACAGGGTTCAGTTTTGGGACTGGTCCTCTTTAATGTGTTTATAGATGACATTGCAGAGTGGCTGGAAGCAAAAGTATGCTTCTTGCAGATGACACACAGATCTGTATCAGGGTTGATGGGGGGGGTGGAATGGATGAAAAGGGACTTGACAAGGTTGGAGGAATGGTCAAAAGTATGGAAGCTTAGATTCAGTTGCAAAAGAGTGCAAAGTAATGCAGCTGGAAAACAAAACCCTAGGGGAAGAGTACACAATTGGGGGGAGTACTAACAATAAAAATGGAAAGAGACCTGGGGATAGTCATATCAGATTACCTTAAGGTAGGCAAGCACAGTGAGAAGGCAATAAGGAGGGCTGGGGGGATACTGGGATGCATAGGGAGAGGCTTCACCAGTAGAAAACAGGAAGTTGTTGTCTCTCCCCGGGTGTCCCTCTGTACAGACAGTTGGTGAGCCCCCTGCTGGAATACTGTATGCAGGTCTGGAGACACCATCTCTGCAAGGACATAGACAGGATGGAGGGAGTCCAGAGGAGGGCACCTAAAGTGGTGCAGGGTCTGCAACAGAAGCCATACGAAGAGAGACTAAAAGAGCTTAACATGTAGACCCTTGAGGAAAGGAATGGGGATGGGGACATGATAGAAACTTTCAACTACCTCAAGGGAATCAACAAAGTCCAAGAGGGTAGCATCTTTCAGAAAAAGAGATGTGCAAGAATAAGGGGGCACAATCTGAAGATCGAGGGGGATGGCTCTGGGGCAATGTGAAGAAGTATTTTTTTCATGAAGAGGGTGGTGGACGCATGGAACTGCCTTACTGAGGAGGTTGTGGGGTCAAAAATAGTGGGGGTATTCAAGAATGCATGGGACAGACATAAGGCAATTATAGTGGGAAGTAGGAGGAGGAGGAGGAAGTAGTCTGTTGGTTAACTAGAATCTGAAGCTTATCCAATAGGTAGGGAAATGGGCAGACTGGGTGGGCCAAGCGGTCCTTATCTGCCATTAGAGTCTATGTTTCTATGTTATAAAGTAATTCATCCAAGAGACTACTTGAGACAGAGACAATGTGTCAAAATTGTTTCATGTGTCTTGCATCAGTAAACTGTTTATTACTAGACCAATATGAGAATGTGAGCCTGGCTCTAGAGTTCTCTTCTAATAATTTCATGCAGGTATTCAACCGGCATGACCCACTCATCAAAATGAGAATATGGGGTGGTTGCTCAAAATAGCTAAACAGTAATCTTCGTAAATTAATGAGACTTCGGGATAAGTCCTGGGCCACTTTTAAATCTATTGCCCTGCAGCAAGACTAGCTGGCATGCAAACAGCTGTTAAATACCTGCCAACTGGAACTTAAAAGCACAAAAGCAAAGTATACTAAACATCTCCAAACTGAAAACCTTACTGGCTCTAGGAAGTTTTGGTCCCACCTGAATTCTCTCTTTTTTTTTTTTTTAGTTTTTGTTGACCGGGTAAGTGCACTAGACAAATCCTGCCTATTTTCAGGCACGACCCGGGGGAGGGGGATACAGATGAATACCAACTGACCTTGAACCAGATTAAGCTGTTGGTGGTATTTTTAGTGAATGAGGGAAATTTGGCCAGGACACTGGGGAAATTCCCTTACTCTTTTCGATAAGTGCCATGGGATCTTTAACATCCACCTGAACTACCACCAATCCAGGCAGATGGGACCTCGGTTTAACGTCTCATCCAAAAGACGGACCTCTCAATGGACCCACCTACTCTGATGTACCCGGTACTGCAGATAAAGGATACCTTTTCTCTGATCACCTACCAGTTCTAATGCCATCACCTGGTCTTTCACTGATCTGGGTACAATCAAACAGCCACCTAAAGGAGTAATTTCCCATTTCTTTCTTAATGAATCTAAAGTTGCTATTAATGACTATGCTAAATTTCACTTCAAACTTGCTGTACAAAAGGATATTTATACCAGCCTGATGCGGTTAAAGCAGAGTCTTCTGCAAGCTGTGGTGGTCTCAAGCCAAAACTGCTCATGCTAGCAGTATCAGTCATCACTGCTCCTCTGCAAAGGCTTTACAGTATGTCCCTTGCCCAAAGTACCACTCCTGATAAGTGGAAAATGGTGTTGGTAGTTTCAGTTCAGAAGGGGGGCTCCAGTAAGCTGGTTGATAACTGCAGGTCAGCTTCAGTTCTTCACACCCTTGCTGAGAAACATGAATGGGTCAGTCTATGATCAAGTACTGAAGTATACCGAGGACCGTGGAATATTGACCAGTGTTCAGTGTGTATTAAAAAAGGATCATGTTACGGACACTGCCCTAATCAGGTTCACAAATGATATTGCCCATGCCATAAATGCAGGGCGCTCGACGGGGAGCTTTATTTGTGGACGTGACTAGGTCTTTGATTTGGTCAGTGACCCGTGCTACTGAATAAAATGTGCAACTTTGGTTTTGATAGCCTTACTCTATCCTGGTTCTCCAACTACCAGGGTCTGATAAAGCAAATCGTTAAAATAATGGTTGTCTTATCCTTCCTTGTAACCACAGTATGGTGGAAGAAGTAGGATCCATTCTGGCCCTCCTACTATTCTCCCTCTTCATTAATAACATGCCTAAAAATTGTTATGGGTCTAACATTCTACTGTATGTACCGGATGCAGTTCTGTACCGGAGTGCTGACGATGCATTGGTAATACTGAAAATAGCAACCTACTAACATACTAATTGCCAGCAGAGTAGGCCTTATGGTCTATCAAGTCTGCTCGAACCTCAGATCCCTAGTTGGGTGCCGAGGCCCTCCCCTCCCTTGTGTTCCAGAAACCCCTGTCATCCATCCCCACCCCCCGGGCCAGGCCATCATCTGGTACATCCACTTTCTGTGTCTGTCCCACCCTCTCTTGAAGCCCTCCACTGTGGATTGTGGATCTCTGAACCAGCTCACCAGGCAGTGCATTCCAAGGGTCCACCACCCTCTCAGTGAAAAACCTCCTCCTCTTTTTCCCCCTCACCCTTCCACCTTCCAACTTCAAACCATGCCCTCTGGTGATACCTCCCTGCTTTAGTCGAAAGATCCCCTCCATGTTTACCCTATTTATTCCCTTGAGGTACTTGAATACCTCAGTCATGTCCCCCCCGTCTCTCCTCTCCTCCAATGAAAACAGGCAGAGCTCCTTAAGTCTGTCCTCATACGTCAAATCCGCTAGTCCTCATATCATCTCAGTTGCCCTCCTCTGTACCCTCTCCAGGAGCTGTATGTCCCTCTTCAAGTGTGGTCTCCAGTACTGTACACAGTACTCAAGGTGTGGTCTAACCAGTCCATTGTACAGTGGCAGAATCACTTCCCTGCTCCTAGAGGTGATCCCCCTTATGATGCATCCCAACATCCTGTTTGCCTTGCTAGCCGCTCTCCTGCACTGCTCAGAGTTATTCATACATGCATCCACCATGACCTCTAGGTCTTTTTCCCCTGTTGAGGCCTCCAGCGCCTCCCTTCCCAGGGTGTACCTGTGTTTAGGATTTCCCCACCCAAGATGTAACACCTTGCACTTGGTGATATTGAAATTTAATTTCCATGTGTGAGCCCAGCTTTCCAGGGTGTCCAGGTCTCCTTGCAGGGCCAACCTCCCCTCTTCTCCCTCAACTACTGCTCCCATCTTGGAGTCATCAGCGAAGAGACTCATTTCACACCCTATACCCTCCCTGATGTCCGATATGTATGCATTAAACAGGATCGGACCCAGGACTGAGCCCTGCGGTACCCCACTACTGACCTCTCTAGGGTTTGAAAGCTCCCCACCGACCACTACTCTCTGGATGCATCCAGCTAGCCAGTTTTCAATCCATCTGACCATCAAAGGGCCTACTCCCAACCCCATCAGTTTCTCCACCAGACCATTGTGGGAGACAGAGTCAAACGCCTTGCTGAAGTCCAAGAATAATACATCCACAGGCTTTCCCCTGTCCAGTTCTGATGTAACCCATTCGTAGAACTCCACAAGATTGGTTTGACATGATCTACCTGGCACAAACCCATGTTGCTGACTATCCAGACCTCCCACCTCCTCCAAGTACACCTCAATTGTTCCTTTAGTATACTTCCCATTAATTTTCCCACCACTGAGGTCAAACTGATGGGTCTATAGTTACCTGGTACTTCCCTCGACCCCCCTTTATGGATTGGCACCACATGTGCCTCTCGCCAATCCCTAGGTACCCTCCCTGTCTCAAGCGACCTGTTGAAGAGCTCCACCAGGGGTGCAGCCAGTATGTCCACCAGTTCCCATAGTACTCTTGGATGAATGCCATCTGGTCCAGGAGATTTGTCTTTCTTTAGGGCCTTGAGGGCTAACCACACCCTTTTGGTGGAGAAAGCATCATCCGTCCCCTCCACCTTACTGGCCTTTTTATCCTTATCCTGATGTGACACCCCTGGGGTACCTCTCCCTCCCTCTTGCTCCATTTCTGTTGCTCCCCTGATCCCACTCACTGCCACTTCTATCCCCATCATGCCTTGCTTTGTAGATATCCCATCCCCTTCCCTAGTGAACACAGAGGTGAAGTACTTGTTTAATACCTCTGCCTGGTCCCTCGCCTCTTCCACCCACCCACCCTCCTTCAGATCTCAATCAGCTCAGAGATGGCCCTTAGTTTTTCTCCGCTCCCCAATGTACCGGAAGAACCCCTTTTCCCCTCCATGTATCCCCTGTGCTGGCCGCTACCTTGGAGATGTTTTAAAAATGCAGGAGTGGTTCTCAAATAATCGTTTTCTTTTGGTTCAGAATAAGTTTATGGACATACTCTTTGGTACTATTCAAAAATTACTAGAAATATGGAGCAGCTCCTTTTGAGTAACTTCAAATATCTGAGCATAAACAGGGATCCAAGTCTGTCCTTTAAAACCCATATTGACTCCATCAGCAAAACCTTAAACCAGAAACTTGGGTCGATATATAAAGTCAAGATATTCCTTACGAAGGAGTACTGCCTTACAATTACAAACAGTATCCTACACCTCATGATTTCCTATGGATCCCCTGTCCTGGTCTACTTGAAGAGATTGAGCTGGCTAGAATAAGAGTCCTATACAACAGAATTAGATGGCTTGCCTTGCACACCCTCGGCAGAAATCATCACTGTAAAATGTTTGCCAAACTGTGATGACCCTCATTAGAAGGCCAACTGAAGAATGCACTGCAGTGTCTGCCCATCAAGATGTTAAATGTATGCTCCCTTCCCGCCTGGTCTCCCAACCTGTTGAAGCAACACTACAAAATATTTGGTCGACAGTCTCTAGCTCACTCCAGGTACCCGACATGAGGGGCACTGTAAGGCAATGTTTCTTTGCGTATGTAGCCCTCATGCTGTGGAAGCCCCTCCCCCCAGACTGACATTATCACAAGTGCTATGCTCCTTTAAATCTGCACTCAGAAAACACCTCTTTGAACTAGATGGGTGCATGCTGCCTGTGATCCTTTCTCTAGGTACTGTATATAGCTGTCTTCCTGTTACATGGGCACTGATTGTATACTTTTTGGAACTGTTTCACAGCATCTGTTATTAATTATATAATTTATTGTTTTCTAATCTCAGACCCTACAAGTTCTGTAATCCTTCAGTCCCTGTGCCAGTGGGCTTACCTGGGCACCAAAAAATAATTAAATGGAATAAGGTTTGTCCGATTATATTCAAGGCACTACATAGTTTGAGTCACCATTAAAGGACCTTCTGATGCCATATGCCCCATACAGGTCTATTTGCTTTCTAAAGAATTGCTGCTTGTCCCCTCCTTCCTAGTTCAAAGATGTTGTGGAACAGTGCTTTTGCTGTGTCTGTACCATGGGCATGGAATTCACTACTACCCACTCTCTGCATGTTTTCTTTGGTGAAGCATTTTAAAAGGGCTCTAAAAACCTACTTATTTAGTGTAGCCTTCCTGAGCCCTTTGTAATATGAAAACCAGAGTATTTAACTTATGTTTTTAAGTCTGTTTTTTTTTTTTACTTTTAAGTCTGTTTTTTGACAGTCTGATGTTTTTGATCACTGTGAAGCACCCTGTGCCTTTGGAACACAGAAACATAGAATTTTTTGACAGATAAAGGCCACTTAGCCCACCCAGTCTGCCCATTTCCCCACCTGATGGATAAGCTGCAGATTCTAGTTAATCAACAGATTACTTCCTCCTACTCCCCACTAGAATTGACTTATGTCTGCCCCATGCATTCTTGAATTCTCCCATTGTTCCTGACTCCACAACCTCCTCAGGAAGGCTGTTCCATGCATCCACAACCCTCTCTGTGAAAAAATATTTTCTAACATTACCTCTGAGCCATCCCCCCTCTATCTTCAAATTGTGCCCCCTTGTTCTTGCACATCCCTTTTTCTGAAAGAAACTACCCTCTTGTACTTTGTTAAGTCCCTTGAGATACTTGAAAGTTTCTATCATGTCCCCCCTCTCCCTCCTTTTCTCAAGGGTATATATATATTAAGCTGCTTTAGTCTCTCCTCGTATGTCTTCTGGTATAGACCCTACACCATTTTGCTTGCCCTTCTCTGAACAGCCTCGACTCTGTTTATGTCTTTGTGGAGATGGGGTCTCCAGAATTGCACGCAGTACTCCAGACGTGGTCTCACCAACTGTCTGTACAGAGGGATAACAACTTCCTGTTTTCTACTGTTGATGCGTATCCCTATGCATCCCAGTATCCCCCCAGCCCTCCTTACTGCCTTCTCACATTGCTTGCCCGCTTTTAGGTCATCTGATATAATTACTCCTAGGTCTCTTTTGATTTTTGTTGTTGTTATTATCTCACCCCCAACTGTGTACTCTTCCCCTGGTATTTTGTTTCCCAGATGCATTACCTTGCACTTCTTTGCATTGAATCTGAGCTGCCATATATTTGACCATTCCTCCAACCTTGCGAAGTCCCTTTTCATCCTTTCCACCCCACCTTGTGTATCAACCCTGTTGCAGATCGTTGTGCCATCTGCAAAGAGACATACTTTTCCTTTCAGGTGCTCTCCAATGTCACTTAAAAAGACATTAAAGAGGACCGGTCTGAGTATTAAGCCCTGCGGTACCCCACTAGTTACCCTCCTTTCTTCACTGTGGACTCCATTTACTATTACCATTTGCGTTCTGTAGTCCAGCCAGTTTTTTATCCAGGCAACCACCTTGGGACCCACTCCAAAGCTGGCTAACTTGTATATTAATCTTTTGTGTGAGACTGTGTCAAATGCCTTGTTAAAATCTAGGTAGGCCATTTCCACAGCCCCTCCCTAGTCTACTACTTTGGTCACCCAGTCAAAGAAATCTATTAAGTTCATCTGACATGACCTTCCTGCTGTGAAACCATGCTGCCTTGGATCCTGTGCCCCACTGGCCTCTAGGAACGCAACAGTTCTTTCTTTCAGAAGTGATTCCATCATTTCCCCTACCACTGAGGTCAAACTAACTGGTCTATAGTTTCCTGCCACTGTCCTGCTCCCACTTTTGTGAAGTGGAATCACATCTGTCCTCCTCCAGTCCTCAGGTTCCACCCCATCCTCCCATGATTTGTTAAAGAGAGTAGTCAGTGGTGTTTAGTTCTCACCTTAGTTCTTTAAGAATTCTGGGATGAATCCCATCAGGCTCCATTGCTTTGTCCACCCTCAGTTTTAAGAGTTCTTTCAAAACCCTTTCTTCTGTGAATGGACTGGTATCGGCGCCCCTATTCAGAGTGTTTCTCTTGTTTGGTTTAGGGACCTCCCCCTTCTCTTCCGTTGTGAATACTGAGCAGAAATATTTATTCAGTATCCCTGCTTTTTCACTGTCACCCTCTGCCCACATTCCTTCCCCTTTATTAAGTCTCTGTATCCCTCCCTTGGTCTTTCTTTGCTCCCTAATGTGCCTATAAAAGGTTTTATCCCCCTTCTTAACAGAGTTGGCCATCTTTGTCTCAATTTGTACCTTTGCTATTCTGACTGCCTTCCCCACCTTCTTCTGCTTTAACTGACAAAGTTATCTGTCCTACTCCTTCTGTGTTTCCTTATAGTTCCTGAATGCTATCCTTTTATCCATAAATGTGCCTTGTCTCACCTAAACAGTTCTCAATTTCTTCGAGGGAAAGGGAGAGGCAGTCCAAATCCATTGAGATACTGCAGATACTATTCTGGAGCACATGCAAATTTGGGGGTATCCTCCCCCCCTTCATTTTCTCCTAGGATGGGATGCAGCGTGTATGAAAGGCACTATTTAAAACCAGATTAATTGATTTTTTTATCAGAGATAAAACTTAATGTAAGCACTTATTCACGGGGGCAGGAGACAGCATGACAACAAGCACAACTTTAGTAACACTTTCGTAGCTTAGAAACAGTTACACAGAGCTGTCACAGGGTCACACAAAATGAGGCTTGACCCGTTAAGAGAATGTCATGCATTTGGCAATGTGTGGAAGAACATTCTTGGCAGAGTGTGCCAAGTAAGAAAATGTTTTTCTAGCACAATTGATTTTAACTCTTTGAGGTTTTAAAGCTCTGTAATCCTCATAATCCAATGCTTAAAATAAGGCGTTCATTCAGTTAAAGAGCTGATGATGCCTCAAAGAAAACTTTGAAAAACATGATAATTAGGTACAATTCAGCTTGTATTCCAAATATATTCTGTAGATTTCTCTATCCCATCTTTTATTATAGAGGAAATGGGCATGAATACATGATCTTTATCTGTTAGAGTTCATCTGCTTCTGTAGCTTACTCCCTACTTCATGTCACAATCCTCTGTTGTGACATCACAGTCTATTACCATGGGAGTAACTGTGATGTTACAAGCAGTGCATTATGACCTCTGGTGGGGAGAATGCAAAAGGAATAGATGAACTCTTCAGGAGCAGAGATCCTGTTTTCATGCAGATGGACTCAGTAATAAATAATGGGGAAGAAAAATATAGAACTAATGTGAAATATAAACTGAACTGTGTCTAAAAGTATTTTTTTTTAAGTTATGCTGAAGGTGTTAGCTGCTCTTTAAGAAATGTATTAGACTTACAGGAAGGTTTAGACAGCCAAGTGGTGCTGAGGGTTGAAGCACTGGATGCCACACCTCATGCTATACTGATGGCCCAGGTTCAGGAATGCGCCAGGGCCATCGGAGGATGGCTGGAGAGGGAAAGGATTGAGCATCTGATGGACTGCTCTCCTTTCCCTGGGGAGGGCTCGGGGCTTCCATCACTCTGTGGCAGCCTCTGATGGAAATCAGAGCACTGCAGGAGTGGTTCACTTGGGGGTGAAGTGCGGTGGATGTCGGCACACTGTGCCTGGACATCATTGCACATCTGCACTTCATGGAGCATAAAACCAGAGGATAATGGCAGTCAGCCAGGCAGCTTGATGGTCGTACTGCTACATCCAGGAGGCCTGTCATGGAATAGCACTCCAGTAGTGGATCCTGGCCCGGTGAGAGGGAGTGGGGTCCCCTCCACGGGCACATAACATTTCTGCCAGATGTGAGTGAGCCTGCGGGTGGCTGGAAAGAACATGGTGGCTGGAGGTAAGGCAGGCTGAGCTGCTGGGAGCAGAAATAAGAAATTAAAAAAAAAGATATAGAGAAAGGTTCTCTGTGAATTTCACTGACAATCAATGTTAACTACTTACTGTACAGTACAGCTGGCATCTTTATTCAAATATTATTGAACAACAATGCAATCTATTATGTATCAGTGTGGCTTATTTAGTAGCACATCTACTTCTGTTACAGCCTAAGTAAGTGGTAACACATGATGGGATGTGAGTTAGCATGTGATAAATGCATGACTCGGGGTGCAGTGTGGCATGTCGTCACAGGCTGAGTGCTTTACTACCCCTAGAAGTACATTTATCACAAACGAACCCACACCCTGGAGTGTGATATTAAGCCTATAAAATGAGTATATATTGATAAATTGGTATTTTTTTTAATTGGTAAAGTTAAAACAAATGTGTTATTTCATGGTAAAATAGTCCATCCACTGTCACTAGGGGTGCTGCTCTATTTGTTGTTGTCACTAGGAGTGCTGTGCTGCACTGCAAAGCCAGTGGGTCACTGGCTTAGGCTGCTGACAAGACCGTGATTTCCTTAAGGTCTTGCTGGTTGCGCACTACCATTTGCAGTAGTGAGTTTCAGAAAAATCTCAGTGGTGTCACTCTATTTGCAGGTCATGAGGGAGTTTCTAAAGACTATAGTACCTGCAACTCAGAAGGGGGAGGCAGTGGTTCAAGAGGGATAGTAACAGGAATTTACCAGCAGAAACAACACGTCTTAAGTGTTGTGTCTCCTTTTCCTTTTGTGGCTTCTAATTTGCCAAACAAGAAAAAAATGATGGTGAAATAGTTTAGGACTGGCATCGCATGGATCTGTACTGTATTGCTGGCACTGGTACTGGCACTTGACATTTTCTGTGTGTATAAGAGAACAAAAGCATGGTTTGAAAATCATGTCAGTCAATTAAAATTCAGGACTGTATTTAGCCATTTTATAAAATGAAATAAAAACGCATTCAGGCCATGTGGTGAGTCTCAGCAGTCATTCTTTGCTGCTTAGGAACTGCACGAGCCCTGCTCTATTTTAGTGAAAAGGTACATAAACAAGATATTGCATACATTTGCATAGGTACCCACAGACAAATGCTTATTATATATGTAAAGCAACATTTGACTGACATGGATATATTACCTAGATATGCAGTACAACAAACAGTGATACGCACTGTTTCCGAAAGGTTATTGAGCTGCTATTCTAATAGTTAAAAAAACAAGCACAGTGCTCCACTAACGGTTTATAGGTGGTGCACCAAAAAACTTTAGACCAAGAAAAAACACCATATAATGATTCACCCACCTTTAGCCTAGTAAATGTGTGCTCTTATGTGCAATTGAGTACCTATATGCCTGCTGACCTGTTTACTAACAGCGTAGCTGAATGCGATTGCACTTTATTTTTACTGTATCTGACAATTTGACACCATGGCCCAGATATTCAAACTGTGCCAGGCTGTAGCACAAGCTGGGGCGCAGCTCAACTTGGCTGCGCAGGGGCGTGGACTAAGCGATATTTAAAGGAGCTGCACCATGGCAAAGCAGCTTTGAATATCGTACCCTGGCCACCTCCACTGTGCATGGCGCAGTGGCACTGCGCCAGCCCAAGTGGCCAGAGTGGAGCATGGAGATGTGCTAGTGCAAGTGCCTTTGTGCCATTCACAGCACCCGCGATATTCAAAATGTGACATGAAAATGGGGCCATAATTTATGCAAGGTGCACATGGGGCCATTTGCATGTCATTATGGCCCTATTTGCATCCCATTTGCATGCAGGTATGCCGATCCCCAATGACTTGCGCCTGCACCCTGCTAGGCAGCAGCCATCGGGGACCAACACCCTCTGCAGCCTGATCGTGGGCATATGTTTAAAATAAATTCCCCGTCCTATATCCCTGGTGGTCCAGTGGACCGCTTTCTGCCGGATCACGGGCATCTGTTGTAATAAAAGACACCCCCATCCCCCCCCGTCCAATATCCCACTTTCTGCCCTATCGCGGGCATCTGTGGTAAGAACCCCCCCCGTCCAATATCCCTGGTGGTCCAGTGGACCATACTCTGCCCGATCGTGGGCATCTGTTGTAATCAAAGAACCCCCGTCCAATATCCCGCTTTCTGCCCGATTGCGGGCATCTGTTATGAAAGACCCCCCATCAATATCCCTGGTGGTCTAGTGGTACCCCTCCCCACCCGCCCACTGAGCCCCACCACCACTCCTCCTCTGTCAGCTGGCGGGCAGCAGCACCACCGCTCCGCCCTCTCCCTGCCGACTGACAGCTCAGTAGGTCTGCATGCCCATTGGTTCACAGTGTGAGCCAATGGGCATGAAGCCCATACCATACTACACATTCCAGATATGATCACGTACCTGGAATGTGTAGTACGGTATGGGCTGCACACCCATTGGCTCACACTGTGAACCAATGGGCGTGCAGCCCTACCGAGCTGTCATTCGGTGGGCAGCGGGGCGGCAGGCTGGTGGGGTGCTGCCACCCGCTGGCTGACAGAGGAGGAGTGGAGTGGTGGGGCTCTGTGGGTGGGTGAGGAGGGGGACCACTAGACCACCAGGATATTAGACGGGGGTTCTTTCTTACAACAGATGCTCGCGATCAAGTAGAGTGCGGTCCACTGGACCACCAGGGATATTGGACAGGGGGTGTTCTTTTATTACAACAGATGCCTGCGATCGGGCAGAAAGCAGGATAATGGATGGGGGGGTTTCTTTTATTACAACAGATGCCCGTGATCGGGCAGAAAGCGAGATATTGGATGGGGGGGTTCATTTATTACAACAGATGCCCGCAATTGGGCAGAGTGCGGTTCACTGGACCACCAGGGATATTGGACGATGTCTTCTTTTACAAATGCCCACGTTCGGGCATGGGGGGCACTGCCAGGTGCAGCCGGAACTCGGGTGGGCACCCACAGGTGGCAGCTACCATGTTGCACCCTGCAATGTGGCAGCTCACCTGTGGGTGGCCATCAGTTGTTCCTTTTTTTTTGGCTTAACTTTGTGCTGGTGCAGGTAGGGGTTGCGCATGCATGGCTCTGCACATCCCAGGCTGAATATCGGGCTGTGCGGGTTATGCATGGGCACGCCCCCCCCCACCTGTGCCTGCATACATTACTGATGCACTCCGGCGCATCGGGATTTGTGCCGCGCACTTTTCTCTTTTGAATATCGCGCCAGGGTGCATCAGTGGGTTGTGCATGGAGCAACACTGTTGCACCATGTGCAACCCTTTTGAATATCTGGGCTCATACGTATGATCTCTGTGTTTTTGTAACTATGTATTTCACCTGTCTGCTGGCCTTAAATGGCACCATGTATCTTATGTAACTTCTCTATGTAATGACCCCTTGTACTGTAATGCCTACACTCATGTTTGAAGCCAGTACTACTGTGTGTTTACCTGTATTTGCATTGCTTAATGTGCCATGTTTGTGGCTCAGGTCGTGACTGAAAACAGTCCTCTGGATTAGTGCATCTACCCAGTTATTAAATAAATAAATAACAAAAAATAAAGAAATACAGTTTTTATTTCTCATTTCTTGCACAGTAGAAAATTAGTAAAACAGCACAAGAAATACATAAACATAGCAGGACCATAAATATAACTAGCATTTGTCAATGCCGAATGTGTCCTTGCATGGTGTATGTGGCAGGGGTGTATTGTGTTAGTTGAAGAATACGGAGAGAAAGAGTGACAATATTGGTAAAGGTCAGGATTCCCCAAAGAGTTTGTGGCATATGGCAAAGGGCAAGCAGGTGAGGCTGCATGGTGAGAGAACACACCATTATGCACACCTGGTTTATTTCAGTGCTTTCAAGTACCCTAGGTTTCCACCCATGAAATTGTGACCAATGTCATACTCGGCTTGGATGATCATTGGTGTGTTAGGGAGAAGCTCAGTGTAGCTTGCCCTTTATTGGGCTACTCACTGACACACCTCAGAAATGCCATTCTTCGTAGCAAAACATTTCTTCAATCAATCAATCAAACAAAATCTTTATTTATCCAGGCGGGCACCATTGAGCACGGCTCATTTGCAAGGTGGACCTTATAATGAATACATCAAAGTACAGTACAGAAGCAGGTATACAAAAATCAATAATATACAAGGAAGAAAAAGTATATACAGTGTATACAGTACAAGGTTGAAATAAATAATAAAAAAAACAGCATTATTTTACAATTAAAGAAGTCAGCAGATGTACAATTAACCATAGGCATACAGGGGTTATAAGCAGAGATCTTTTGAGTGAGCCAGCCGACAACTACACATATAGGGGAAAGAGGCTGTGTATGGGGTAGCAGGCTAGAGAGGTAAAGAAGAGGAGGGATGTATTACCGATGACTGGGGGAAAAATTGGGCTAAAACCACAGAAAGTGATGATGGCTGTTGTGTACTTGTTTATTATGATAATGACGGAGGAGGGGTAGATAATTGGGACACTACTATGGATGGGGTGGTATTTTAGCCATGCTGGAGCGGACAGGGAAGGGTGGGTGCAGCAGGAAGAATTAATAGGGAAAGAGTGAGAGCCAGGGGTAGAAACATGGCGAGCGTCAGGATGGAAAGGGGGAGTTACGGAATTAGTGGGCTAGCGATGAGGAAAACATTTGCAAGGTGCTTTCATGTAGTGCAAGTGCAAGGAAACAAACAAAAAAAAAAACTGTTCTTGGGCAAGCTCAAGGAAACATGAAAAGTTTTGCCCACACAGATAAAGTGCTATAAAAGCCTGACTTATCAATAATGAGAAGTGTCAATGGCTCAGTGGTTGCACAGCAAAGCCACCCTGCCCTGCCTTAGCCAGAAGCAGAGCCACCTTCCTCATGTGCCACACAAATCAGGACAGTCTACCATCTCCTCCCCCTCCTACCCTGAGTCAGAAGCAGCAGGGCCACCCCTTCCCCCACAACAAGCCAGAAGAAGCAGCTCAGGGGAGGATGATCCTGCTTCTCCAGGCTCAGGAAGGGGATGGCCTGCTTCTTTTGGCTCAGGGAAGTAAGGCACTGCATCTTCTAGTTTTGGGTTGACAGCCCTTCTTACCTTGGCTCAGGCATAGAGGGAATTGCCCTGCTTCTCCTGGCTCGGGGGAGGAGGGGTTATGACCCTGCTTCTTTTGGCTCAGGCACCCTCCTCAAGCCAGGAAAATCAGGACCACCCCCCAGGTCAGAAAAAGTAGAGTCATCCCCATCCTGGACCCAGAGCCAGAAAGAGCAGGTCCATATCCCACCTCCCCAAGCCAGAAGAAGTGGCAGGAGCATACCACCCCCTGTCACTCAGTTTGCGAGGCATCTGCACCTGCTGCCAGCAGTCAGTGTGCTGCTAAGTTAAACTTGACAAAGACAAATTAGTTTTAATTTTCAAAAGACTGCCCAGTCCAGTCATCAATCATATCAGTAGCCTGGTGATCGGAGAGAGCAGCAGCAGCCTATATAGCCAGTTCAGGCCAGTAGCCATTACTAGCCAGTAGCCACCCACCCTGCCCAGCCTAGCCAGTAGCTGCACTAGTCTGCACTCTGCAGCACAGACCCCCAGGCTGACAGTCCACCCTCACCTTGGGAGTCCAGCCAACAGCAACAACACGCACGTTATGGCCAAGAAAGAAGCTGCCTGCCAGTGCTGTGCCTGCAGAAATTGAAAGAGAGAGAGAGAGAGACAGAGTCCTGAGTCAACTGCTAGTGCCTTGAGGCATATCTCTCAACTGTCCCTGATTTTCGGGGAATATCCCTAATTTTGCTTCAAACTTTTCCTCTGTCACTCATAACATTTGTAATTTTCTGACAGAACTGTGAAGATTATAAGCACAAAGTAATATCAAACATTAAAGTTACAGACTTACAGTATTCTTCAGAAAATGCATCTTATACCATTCAGATTTTTGAGCACATATTGCCAATTTTTTAAGATGTGTCCCTGATTTGGGGTCTTTGTGCCTCATTTTTGTAAGCCCTGTCCCTGATTTATGAGGCAACAGGTTGAGAGGTATGCCTTGAGGTAAGTGGCTGGGTTTATTGAAAATTTCTTCATATACTGTGGGGAGGGTCAGGGGACTGGAGGGAGAGAAGAGAACACACAGCATCCGGGCCCTGCTTCAGTGCCACTGTGGGTGAGCAATCCATGTGGGACCAGTTTTGGAAATCTTATCTTCCCTGAATCACGGGGAAGATTTCAAAAGCAAGAGGAAGGGATGGGCTTGTTTCTCAACACCTGAATAGCATTATTTTAGTTTTTGAGCATTCGGTAATTTTGATGTACCACCTCAGAACCAGACTGTACATTTTTTTGTTCACTGGATCAACTGACATTTCTTTACATACAGGACAATATCATCTGCATTAAAATGCAGCTTTGAGGTCAGCCCGGTGGTGCTGAGGGTTGAGTTGCTGGATGCCACACCTTTCACCACACTGGTGATCCGGGTTTGGCAGCAAGCTCAGATTGTCGGGGGTCAGCAGGGGAAGGAGGGGACTGAGCAGGAGAACAGCTCTCCTCTCCTAGGGAGGGTGGAGTTTGTCACTCGCTGCTCCAGCAGACCCCAGTGGAGATTGGAAGCATCACAGCAAAGCAAGAGACCTGCCACAGGGTATGGAGGTGATGGTGGACATCCTGTGGGAAGGCATGGGAGCATGCCAGTCACACGCTGGACATCACTGTGCATCTGTGCCTCTGGGACCAAGGATAAGTGGAAAACTCTGGCACCTTGGAAGGCAATGACAAGACCAGTGGAGGACACAACTTGCTCTACACCAGAGCTGCCTAGCCAGCCTCTGGTTTCCCCTTGTGCTCTGACTGCACTTTAGATTCTAGATAGAGCACCAGTCAGGAGTTGGTGGCCCCACCTCGGGGGGGGGGGTTCAGAGCTGGGGGGATGGTGAGTCTGGGATGCAGAGCGGGAAATGGCTTGGGATGGAGGCAAGATGTGGAGGTCTGAGGTTGGCGGTTACAGAGTCCTACCCAGGGTCCCGTCTGAGAGAGTTCTATAGGACCAGTGAAGCAGAATAAAGAAAGTTCATAAAAAAAATGCAGCTTTGCATCCTTGGTAGCATCACTAAGATAGTTACTATATAATATGAAAAATAATGGACCCAATACAGAACCTTGTGGAACTCCTTTTCTAAGTAAAGAACATGTCGAAATATGCCACTGAGCTTCAGTTGTTGGTAACATTTACATAGATACCTAGATACATAGACAGTGTCAGCAGATAAGGGCCTATGGCCCACCCAGTCTGCCCATTTGAGCTTGTAAGTTCAGTTTATGTTTTCCTAGAAGTCTGTTGCCCCTTACCCCTGACCTCCAGAATTCCTTTATGTCTATCCCATGCATTCTTAAATCCCGTGATTCTTTCAGCCCCACCACTTCCTCTGGCAGGTGTTCCACTTGTCCACCACCTGTTCTGTGAAGAAATTCTTCCTCATGTTTCCTCTGAATCGTCCTCCTCCAACTTCATCCCATGCCCTCTAGTCCTGGAACATCTTTTTTGCTAAAATAGTGTATTACTGCACCCTGTTCCTCCTGTAAGATACTTGCATGTCTCTATCATATCCCCTCTCTCTCCTCTCCTCCAGGGAGTACATGTTCAGTTCCTTCAACCTGTTTTCATAGGACTTGTGATGCAATCCATGTACCATCTTTGTTGCCCTCCTCTGAACCTTCTCTACCCTGTCTATGTCCTTATGTAGGTATGGTCTCCAGAACTGTACAGTGTACTCCAGGTGGAGCCTCACTAGTGTCTTGTATAACGGAATTATGACCTCCCTTTTCCTGCTGGTGATGCTCCTGCCTACACATCCCAGCATCCTATTTGCTTTACCTGCTGCCTTGTCACACTGTTTCCCTACCTTGAGGTCATCAGAGATGATAACCCCAAGATCCCTTTCCTGCTTGGTGCATGCTTCGGTTTAATAATATACTGTGGTTATTAAACCAACTAGATGCTTGTTTGCTAACACCATTTAAAAGAGGCGATGGTCCATGGTGTTGCAAATGCTTTGCATATGCCCTGAAACAGAATATCACTGTCCAGCTTATGATCCAAGGCAGTCAGCAAGTCATCATAAACTGATGAAGTGCTGTGCCTCAGATAAAATCCTGACTGAGGGGGTTTTAGAAATTGTTACTGTCCACATAGTACCTTTATCATTTGCTGTTTTTCTAGCATTTTGGCTCACACTAACTAATTTATTATTGTGTGGATATTATTATTAACTACCTTATCATCAAGTTTAAAAGAAGGCAGATTTCCATAGTTCAGTAGTCCATTTGTCCATAGAAAGCAAGCAAATAAATAAGTCAAAGAGGGAAGCAATTTCAGGAAGCAATCACGTTCCTACCAAGTTTAAGAAAACAAACTGCAAAATGTTAGTGTCCAGGCCATAAATTAAAACAGAAGGCAACCGGCACAGCCTGCCCTCCTCCACAGCCATTGTCTTTCTCTGAATGAAGCCACTCATGTGCGCTTCCTCCCATAGTAAAACCAGCTGGTCACATGATCAATCCATGTGGGACCAGTTTTGGAAATCTTATTTTCCCCAGAATCGGGGGGGGGAAGATTTCAGCTGTTTGAAAATTTTCATACCTTCCTTCCATGCCATACAGTGTATGTGTGTACAGTGGCGTGAAAAAGTATTTGCCCCCTTCCTGATTTTCTCTATTATTGCATATTTGTCACACTGGATATTTTCAGGTCTTTAGACAAGATATAATATTAGATAAAGGGAACCTGAGTGAACAAATAACACTTTTTTTTTTACTTATTTCATTTATTTAATGAAAAAAGTTAACCAACACCAACTGGCACTGTGTGAAAAAGTAATTGCCCCCTAGTTAAATCAACCCAATTAAAGGGATAATTAGAGTCAGCTGATTGAACACAGCCAGGCTTGATTACAGCCAGCTCTGCTCAATATAAACCTCACTTATTTTGACCCTAACCATCAGAGTCACGTTGCCAGCACAAAGATTCAACAAGCACATTATGCCATGATCAAAGAAAGTTCCTGAAAAGATCAGAAAAAAAAATGTTGCCCTCTATCAGTCTGGAAAGGGTTACAAAGCTATTTCTAAGGCTCTGGGACTCCATCGAACCACAGTGAGAGCCATAATCTTCAAATGGAGAACACTTGGAACAGTAGTGGATCTTCCCAGGAGTGGGCGGCCTGCCAAAATTACTCCAAGGGCGCAGCGTAAAATCACCCAGGAAGTCTCAAAGGATCCTAAAACAACATCCAAAGAACTGCAGGCTTCTCTTGCCTCAGCTAAGGTCAGTGTTCATGACTTCACAATCAGAAAGAGACTGGGCAAAAATGGGCTTCATGATGAGTAGTAGGAGAAACCACTGCTAACCAAGAAGAACATAAACGCCATCTCTCATTTGCCAAGAAGCACCTGGATGATCCACAAGCCTTTGGGAAAATGTTCTATGGACAGATGAGTCCAAAGTGGAACTTTTGACGACATGGATCCCATTATGTCTGGCATAAAGCAAACACAGCATTCCACAGTAAGAACACCATACCAACAGTCAAACATGGTGGTGGTAGTGTGATGGTGGGGATGCTTTGCTGCCTCAGGACCTGGATGACTTGCCATAATTGAAGGAACCATGAATTCTGCTCTGTACCAGAAAATTCTTAAGGAGAATGTCCGGTCATCCTTCCATCAGCTGAAGCTGAAGTGTAGTCGGGTCATGCAGCAAGACAATGATCCAAAACACAAAAGCAAGTCCACATCAGAATGGCGGAAAAGAAGTAAAATTAAAGTTTTGGAGTGGCCTAGTCAAAGTCCAGACTTAAACCCAACAGAGATGCTGTGGCAGGACCTGAAACAAGCAGTTCATGCTCAAAAACCTACCAAATGTTACTGAATTAAAGCAGTTCTGCGAGGAAGAGTGGGTTAAAATTCCTCCATGGCGATGTGAAAGACTGATATTGAATTATAGGAAGTGTTTGGTTGCAGTCATTGCAGCTAAATGTGGCATAACCAGTTATTAAGTGTAAGGGGGCAATTACTTTTTCACACAGTGCCAGTTGGTGTTGGTTAACTTTTTTTCATTAAATAAGTGAAATTAAAAAAAAAAAAAAAGTGTTATTTGTACACTCAGGTTCCCTTTATCTAATATTACACTTTCTCTAAAGACCTGAAAACATCCAGTGTGACAAATATGCAATAATAGAGAAAATCAGGCAGGGGGCAAATACTTTTTCACGCCACTGTATATATATATATATATATATTTTTTAATATAATTGTGAAATATGATAGGGGAAATCTTATTTCTGGTATCATCAATAAAGAGATAATTTAGATTAAGGTCTAAACTAATTAAGTAACAGTGCCTTTAACTGAACTTGATGTGGAGTCCAGATCTCTCCAGGATAAGGGGAAAAGTATTACTAGCATTATTAACCAAATGGAGCTAATATGGCCCGCTTACAAAGTTGCTCAATATTTGATTACAGAAAATCAGTGTGATATCAATCAGAAACCTAGATACACTTATATGAGTCAGTGAATGCCAATGTAGTACCTGAGATAGTGGAAACTGAGAAAGCAAGAAGAAGGGATGGGCTTGTTTCTCAACACTTGAATAGCATTATTTGTTTTTGAGCATTCGGTAATTTTGAAAAGGCAGCTAGTCGTGTGCCAGTTGCCTTCTCTTTTAATTTACAGTTGGGTGCAGGGTGCGGAGGGGCTGCTGCTACCTATGAGGGGGCATAGTGTTGAAACTTGGTGGCCAGCCGTGGAGGCAGGCAGGTTGTGCCGGTGGCCCATCCTTGTAGTATCTCTTTTTTAAAACCAACTATGGCAGGTCAAAATGTAGTGGTGGGGTGGGGGATTTGGGTGCTGAAGGTGGAGGATGGGAGCTTCTTTATGCAACTGTGAAAAAAAATGCCGGTTCATGCAGCCAGCCTGAAGGTGCACCGGTGCATACAGACTAGGGACTCAGCAGCACCGGGCACTAACTGGGGTGCAGCATTTTCTGTCCAGGGCATGTGGCCCAGTGTCACGCTGCCACTAATAATTAAACAATCCCCTCTGAGGCCAGGAAAAAGACAGATGACACTATCCACAAATGCATAAAGCCGCTCAGCTGCTTGCCCCAGGCTTTATGCAAACTAAAGAACTGAAGCGCTCTCATTGGAGCACTTCATTTCTTTCAACTAGAGAATGGCTTCCAGCTGTGAAACTCTGACTAGTGCCACAGTCTGGTTGCCTTCTCATTGGTCTGTCAGGGTCAAGACCACTGTAGATTGCTTTGCATTGGACTCATCCCTGACACACCTCCGAAATGTCGTTCTACTGCAAGATGTTTCTTGTGCATTCACAAGGAAACATAAAAGGAGGGACAGTCCCAGCAGCTACAGCATTACCAGAAAACCTGGTACAGACACCCTTACATTTCACCCCAACTGGGTGGGGCCTTTTCAGTGGTTTCTAATAGTTGAAAAATTACAAGGTAACATTAACCTTGCAGTGGTAACCCTCGAGGTTGCTACAATCATTGCGCTAAGATTTGTCAGGTTTTAAACAGTTGTGTACATTGTTAAATAAAACAAAAAACACATTCAGGCCATATGGTGATGACTCAAATCACAGTAGTCTGGTGGTGGCACTCTGTGAAATGAGGCATGCATCCCTATCTGCAAAATCAACGAAAAGAGGAGTTATTAATATGCAGATTGCGGATGCCTGCCTTAGTGTTTTATTGTTCAAGCATTCTCTGCATCATATAGTAAGTAGAGTTCCACCAGGCTGGAACTTTCTGTATCATCTGATGGAGAAGGAGACTACTTCCAATCCAAATCTGCCGCAACAACTTTTGGGCCTTAACAGAATGGCTAAAGTGGGTGCACACAGTGAGGGCAGCTGCAGTCAAGTTCTGAACATTTCTGTCTTCATTGACGAAGCCTTTTACCACAAAGTTTATAGTGTGTACAAAGCATGGTACATGTGTAACTTTATTAAGCCTTACTGCTTTCCCAATATTTGAAGCATTATCAGACACTATAAACCCAGATTGCAAGGACTTTGGAGTCAGCCACTCAGCAAACTTTTCTTGAAGGCCATCTAGAAGATGTTCCGGTTTGTGGTCTTTTTCAAAACCATAAACACATAATGCTGCCTGCCTTCGAACTGTGACAGCCCCTTGCATCAGGCTGCTGCTGCTCATAGTACCACTATGTGATGAGGAGGAGGAGGAGGAGGAGGAGGAGGAGGAAGAGGGAGGAACATTTTCCCAATGGCCATTCACAGCCACAAAGTCAGTCATCTGGCCATTGGTCCCCATATCTGTTATGTCATGAACCTTTTTGACCACTGAACCTTACAGAGCATTAGACTTGCTTTTCTGAACAGTGTCATACAAGTCTGGGATGGCAACAATTTGTAAAATAGGTCCATCTGAGAACCTGGTACTTTGGCACTGTGATTTCCATTAATGTTTTGATACCTGGGTTAGCCACAAAGGAAAATAGGAGCAAGTCAGTGGCTATCATCTCCCTCAGTTGCCTTTGTTAATTGTCTTGCTTCAGGCCTGTTGGGCTTATATTTCTGTGACTGCTCAAAAGAGTCTTTCAAAGAAATTTGATGGTCGCCGCACCTGCTGCTATCACCTGATTTTTTGGGCTGCTTCCTTTGACCTTTGCTGCCATGAAGGGTGGATGTTATGGTCATGGATGGAATAAGACTCCTGTTAGGCTGTGGTGGTGGACTCACATGGGTAAAGAAATGAGAAATTAAAGATGTGCTTTGAATAGAAGGCAGACTTTCATCATCCTCTCCCTCCTCATCAATTACTTCCTCACCTTAGTTAACATCCATATCCTCATCCTCCTCAGCTAAGTGCAGCACTGCAACAACTTGTGCATGCTCCTTGTGTGCTTTTTGATACTGATAAATGTGAGACTTGTTCATATGTCTTATTGTTGATGTTCCCATCAGAGTACCCCTTTACTGCAAATTAATTTTGTTTTGCATAAATTGCAAACCATATGGCTGCAAGATGATTTATCTTGTGTGATAAAATCCCATACTATGGATTTCATGGATCTTGTTGCACTGCTGCTTATGGGGAGGGTATGTTCACACAACTACTGCCACCACCACAGCCATTACTACTTCCAGTATCTCTCTGTTGTCTTTCCATGTCCATCTGCATGTCTTTTTGATGCACAGCCTCTCTGACTGGCTCACCTGTTTCTGTTTCTTCTCCTCTGGAAGCCTGTCCATCTTCTGTCCTCTGTTGTTCCTCTGCATGTGTGGTTGCTTTGTATGCCCCACCGTCATTGCTTTTTTTATACCACCACCACCACCATCCTTCCTAGAAGTCTTTCCTCCTCTTCATCCCACTCCCCATAGCTTCTGCTACTTGACAGATTGACTGCTACTTTATCTACTAGAAACTCAGGATCTATTCCATTTATTCCCAAACAGTTTGGTACAACACTGCTGGCTGAGTTGAGTTAAGTAGTTTTAGTAGTGAAAACTAAGGGAGAGTTATTCTGAAATAGGATAGTACAGCACTGTTGGCTGCCTCGAGTTAAGTAGCTTTAGTAGTGAAAACGAATGGAGATTTATTCCCCAAAAGGTCAGTACAGCACTGCTGGCTGTGTTGAGTTAAGTAGTTTTAGTAGTGAAAACTTAGGGAGATTTATTTGCAGACAGGTCTGTACAGCACTGCTAGCTGCATCAGGTTACGTACTTTCAGTAGTGAAAACACAGGGAAATTTATTCCCAAACTGGTCAGTACAGTGCTGCTGGCTCTGCTGAGTTAAATAATTTTAGTAGTGAAAACTAAAGGAGATTTATTCCCCAACAGGTCAGTACAGAACTGCTAGCTGCATCGAGTAGCTCAGCCAAAAAAGGGAAATTTATTCACAAACAGGTTGGTACAACACTGCTGGCTGCCTTGAGTTAAGTAGTTTTAGCAGTGAAAACACAGGGAGATTTATTCAATAACCAATAATTACAGCACTGCTGGCTGCCTCGAGTTAAGTAGTTTTAGTAGTGAAAATTAAGGGAGATTTATTCCTAAAAAGGTCAGTACAGCACTGTTGGCTGCATCGAGTTCAGTAGTTTTAGTAGTGAAAACTAAAGAACATTTATTCCCAAACATGTCAGTACAGCAATGATAGCTGCAACAAGTTACATAGTTTCAGTAGTAAAAACACAGGGAAATTTTTTCCCAAACAGATCAGTAAAGCACTGCTGGCTGTGTCAAGTTAGGTAGTTTTAGTAGTGAAAACTAAAGGAGATTTACTTTCAAACAGGTCAGTACAGAACAGCTAGCTGCATCGAGTAGCTATGCTAAAAAAGGGAAATTTATTCCCAAACAGGTTGGTACAACACTGCTTGCTTTGTTGAGTAAAGTAGTTTTAGTAGTGAAAACTAATGGGGATTTATTCCCAAACAGGTCAGTACAGCACTGCTGGCTGTGTCGAGTTAAGTAGTTTAAATAGTGAAAACTGATGGAGATTTATTCCCAAACAGCTCAGTAAAGCAGTGCTGGCTGCGTTAAGTAGTTTTAGTAGTAAAAACTGATGGAGATTTATTCCTAAACAAGTCAGTACAGTACTGCTGGCTGTGTCTGTGTTGAGCTAAGTAGATTTAGTAGTTAATACACAGGGATATTTAGTCCCAAACATATCAGAAGAGCACTGCTGGCTGCTTCAAGTTAAATAGGTTTAGTAGTGAATACACAGGGATATTTAGTCCCAAAAAGGCCTGTACAGCACGGCTGGCTGCATTGAATTAAATAGTTTAAGTAGTGAATACACAGAAGATTTAGTCCCAAACATGTCAGTACAGCACTGCTAGCTGGGCCAAGAAGCTAGAAAAACATTGACATTTATTCACAAACAGGTCAGTAAAGCACTAGTATGTGTGTTGTGTCCTTGGCACATATATTCAGATTGCACCATGCAGTGGTGCAAGCCTGGGCACAGTGCAACTGGGATGCACCAGTGCCAGGAATAGGTGATATTCAATAGTGATGCAGCATGGCGCAGCACCATTGAATATGGCATGGTCAGCACACATACTGCACATGGTGCAGTGGCACTGCGCCAGTGCAAGCCACACATAGGGAGCACAGGGATATGCCTGAGCAAGTGTAGTTGCGCTAGGCACATCACCGGTGATATTCAGCAGGGGGCATACAAATGAGGCCATAAAATATGCAAGGCACAATTGGGGCCATTTGCGTGTCATTATGGCCCCATTTGCATGCCTTGCGCAGGGCAGCCCAGCAACTTGCTCCTGGTGCCCTGCACAGCATGACATATGCAATGGGGATCATGGGGCATCCCCTGCCCTGTAGCTGCAATCGTGGTATCTGTCAAACATAGACATCCCTGGTAGTCTAGTGCCCCCTCAAGCCCCCGATTCCTTGTGAAATGTAAAAAGGACCATCCCTGGTGGCCTAGTGAGCCCCCCTACCATTTGATTCCCCGAGATATGTAAAAATGACCATCCCTGGTGGTCTAGTGGATCCCCCCCCACCCGTTGCCATGATCGTGGTACAGCTCCATCAAAGAAATCCCTGGTGATCCAGTGGCACCACCCACCCCTCCCACCTACCGAACCCTTGCCCTCCTGCTCCCCCTCTCATAGGCAGGTGACTGCAACCCACCACGCCCGAATGACAGGTACAGTATGGGCTGTAAGCCGTGGTCCCCAGTGTGGACCAATGGGCTTGCAGAACTATACTGTACTAAGCAGATCCATATAGGTGAATGAAGTCATTTCTCATATTTGGGACTGTCTGGTACAGTATGCCCTGCAAGCCCCATTGGTCCACACTTGTGGGCTTCCTGCTCATACTGTTCCTGTCTTTGGTGGGCAGCTGGCAGTATGCTGGCAGTTTGCAGCCACCCACTGATGATGGGAGGTAGGTGGGTAGAGGTTTGGTGTGTGTGGGAGGGGTGGGGGTGCCACTGAATCAACAGGTATTTCTTTGATGGAGCTGTACCACACCAGGGAAACAGGTGGAAGGGGTTCCACTAGACCACCAGGGATGGTAATTTTTACATGTCTCGGGAAATCGGGTGGAAGGGGGTGCCTCTAGACTACCAGAGATGTCTTTTTTACATTTGTCAGGGAATTGGTTGGGAGGGGGGAACCACTAGCCCACCAGGGGTTTGTGGATGCTTGCAGATGGTGTTCTGGGAGGGTGGGTGGCCACCCACATCTGGCGGCTGCTGTGTTGTGCCTTGCAATTCAGCAGCCTGCCTGTGGGTTGCTGGGATTTGTTTCAACTTTTCCGGGGCTCAACTTTGAGCCCCCCTATGTGGCACAATGCAGGGTTTTGTCAGCATATGCGCCGCTGAATATTGATATGTGCTGCATATGCATGGGCACACCCCCTGCATCTGAGCCGCATACATTGTCATTGCACCCCGGCGCATCGGGATTTGCGCTGCGCCAGGCAGTCTTCTCAATATCCCACTGGGGCACAATGCAGGGTTGCACTGGCACAACTCTGTTGTGCCTGGCACAACCCCTTTGAATATCTTGGCCCTTGTGAATAGTGGGAAATTACTTCCCAAACATATCAGTACAGCACTGATGGCTGTTTCCATTAGCTATGAAAACAGGGAAATTATCTCAAATAGATCAGTAAAGCACTAGTAGGTGTGTTGTGTATTTGGGAACACAGGGAGAATTATTCCCAAATGGGTCAGTAAAACACTAGTAGGTGCGCTGTGTACCTGGGAATACAGGGAGATTTATTCCCAAACAGGTCAGCACAGTGCTGCGGACTGTATCTAGTCAAGTAGTTTAAGTAATGAAAACACAGGGAGGTTTATTCCCAAGCAGGTCAGTGCAGCATTGCTGGCTGCGTGGAGTCAAGTAGATTAAGTAGTGAAAACACAAGGAGATTTATTCCCAAACAGGTCAGTTCAGCACTGCTGGCTGCATTGGGGACTCTGTAATGGGTATGGCCACCCCATTACTGTCAACCCACCAAAATAATGTAAAATAAAGGATTTACCTGAGTGCAGGATGCCAAGGGGTATTCCAATAGGGCAGAAAAGACAAGATAGAAATAAAATTATATGTAACTAATAAAGCACAAGCCTTCTGCCTGTCAGACTTGTAGAAATAAAAGAAAAATAGATTAGTTTAAGTGATTGTCTGCTGTATCTCAGATGCCTTTTTCTCATAGTATGTCATTGTCTCCAATGCGTCAGATGTTGAAGCTGCGATTTGTTTAGTAAAAAAATCTGTCATAGTCATTTTATCCTTATGTTTTATCAGCTCTTCATTTCTGGCTGCCTTCCAGTTTCTTTGTGTAGCCATACCCCCAGAGTGATGTCATGTGTAAGACTTTTTTTAATTGTTTTATGATATGTTTTTATGTGCAGCTGTTGGATATTGGAATTGTGTTATATAAATAAAAATATTATTATTATTATTATTATAATACCAGGGAGCTATCAATGTTTTACATACAGCAACAAGGAATTCTGGGCAATTTATCATGTTGACTTAAATGTGCCTTACTCAGACATACAGTCTCATATATTGGCAGTGCTGAGCACCTTATATGTAAATGTCCATGCCAAGGCATTGTGGGTAAAATAAGACACTTTTCTGGTTTCCTTACTGTGAGATGCAGTCTCATATTTCTGTAGTGGTGTCAATGACATAAACACTTGTATGTTTATTTTCAAAGCAAGGCACTGTGCATACAGTATCTTGCTACAAGACTTCCATACTGAGAGATGTAGTCTCCTATTTCTGCAGTGAGCACAGAAAATATAATAGCCTGTTTACTAATTTGCAGAGTGAGGCATTGTGGGTACAGTGAATAGCTGATTTTTTTTATCTAAAACTAAATAGTGACACTGTCCCTTTAATAATTTAGTTTCCCAGATATGATGTCACAGTTGGGGGTTGCAGCACTGAGGAAAAAAGGGGCAGTTTATGCAAATGAAGCAAAGCACAGAAATAAAAGCATTTTTTTTTCCTGGAAAACAGCGCTTTTTGGGTGTTTGAATATGTAACCCCTCACCCCTCCCTGCCTTTTTGCCAAAATAACAGGTGGCATGCTGTTGACGCTGACAGCAGTACCTGGTGGGGACCTGGGTTCGGGGAGGATGAGGTTACTCGGCACAAGGGGACCTAGGTTTGACTACTCTGCACAGGGGCACCCAAGTAAATCTGAACACGGGAAGCAATAACTGTAATGTCCAGAACCAGGAATGGGATTCTTCAGTGTGGCTTTTATTCACAAACTAGCTGAACAAAACAAAGTATAGATGGCCCCCCATGGGGCTACATTTCCTGGTAATGCAGATTAGAGACTACAACGCGGTCCACTGGAAGAATGAACCAATTATACTGTTTTCAGGCTCTGGACCCACCAGGCACACAGCCCGGACTTGCACGCCGGTACACAGTCTGACTGGCCCGCCCCGTCGGCCACTTGATCCACGGTCCATTGGAAGAATGAACCAATTATCCTGTCATGGCTCCGCACACCACTTAGAGTCTGTGACTCCTAGACAGATTTCTTCCTTACTTGTTATGACTCCCCATCTCACAAAGAGAATTCTTCTTTACACTTGTTGTGGCTCCCCACACCACTTAGAGTCTACGACTCCTTGAGATATTTTCCCTTTTGCAACCCCACGTCTGGGTACTTCCCTCATCACTGGCCAAGTGCATGAAGCAAAGTAGCAACCACAGCAGAAATCCGTAGAGGTGGACCTGTTTACTTAAGATGGGGGGTTTGCCCACCTTCAGCTCCCACAGCCCATACCCGGCCATTTCTCTGGAAAACTGAAACTTCTGAATGTAGATTGAAGGGTAGATGATCTGGCGCATCTCCTCTACATATTACTTGAATCACATAGCACTCTAGCATTTGACACTACTCCACTTGTTTGGCCTAGTCCTATAGGCTTCCCAAAATGTAGCTCAATTCCTAGATTTCCTCACATGTCCCAGGTTGAAGAAAACATTTTGCTCTTTTTGTCAGAGCAAACACTCACCCTTTAGTTGCAGGTGCCCCACAGGCGAATCACAAATCTTCCAACTTTCCAAAACAAAGGCTGAACTGAGCTGGCAGCTTTTCTTCCTCTTGGCAGAATTAAGGGGATTGCCCCAGGAATCTGCATGGGGATCTTTACATCCCCCCCCCCAGAGGGAGAGGGCACTGAGACCTGAACAGCGGTCTCCACCACTTAAGCACACCTTACTTGCTCAAGATAAACTGGACACTGACTCATTCTTACTGAAGGCAAACTGGAACTGAACACTTCCCTTTGAAAACTCCCAACGTTCTATCTAACTCCCTCTGCTGCAGATTCCAATGTGGCTTATGCAGCTGCGAAAGTTCTATTGGTGATGTCATCCCTCAGTCTCAGCTGAGACTGAGAACAGAGTGAGACAGTTTGAAACCCATTTAACTGGAGTTTCACAAGCTGCCTTCCCTGCCTACCACTAGGTCTTACTGGGATTCTAGTAACCCCGGGTAACAAGGGGTTACAAATGGTAAGAAATTGATTCACAACTCTTACAGGTTACTATTCCCATTTGTTATGGCACATGTCAGAAAATCACTTTAAAAGAAAAAACTGAATGCAAAGCAGAAGAGAGAAAAGGAAGTGAGAAATGGGGAAGGGGGCTCAACTAAAAACCCTTTGACCCAATGGTAACCGAGTGGCCAGTATTTTATTTAGTAGCCCAAGTGGCTAGTGAAGGCTAGTGGGGGGCTAGTACCCTTTTGTTATGTGAAATGCGGGGAAACAGAAACAATCAAAGAGGATTTGGGTTATAAGAACCCACAAATAAGCAGGCAGCAAACAGCAGCAAAAGCTTAGAGGGGAATAAATAAATAATATATATATATATATTCTTTGCAAAAAACTGCGTTAATGCAACAGTTAGGGGGTTTTACAGTGACAAAAGCAAGGACATTCGATGTTAGGGTTTTCAACCCTAATTCCGACTCCCCCCACCACTGCCACACAGAGACACATACACACACACACACACACAGAACACACAACTATGTGGGGCGGTACAAGGCAAGACAACCAATCACAGACACACACCATAATGCAACAGAAATAACATACGACTTCTTAAACATATCACAACAGGCATCCGTCATCATGTTTCACCAACTATATCACTTCTGCTGCCATCCCATTCTCTTGGGTGTGTCCACCCTTCTACATAACAGCATACTGTAGAATGTAAAGGACATGTTTTTTTTTTTTTTTAGTTGTTTAACCAGGAGTAGCACACTAAGCTGAAAGCTTTTTTACAGGAGCATCTGGGAGCACAGGGAAGTTAAGTGACTTGCTCAGGGTCACACAGTATGTAAGTGGAAGATGTGGGATTCAAACCCAGGTCTGGTCTGCTGGATGTCACCAGATTTGCAGCTCAGAGTCTTAAACCACTGCACTATACTGCCTCCCAAAGTGCAGAGCCCTCCCCCCCACAGTCTCACCAAGTTGTCCATTTCTGCATGAAAGCATACTCCTATGGTACTACCAACTTGGGCATTTGTGCATGAGAGCATACCCCATGCCTCCAGTAAGCTGTTCGTTTCTGCATAAGAGGATAGGACCATGATATCACCAACTTGGCCATTTCTGCATAACAACATAGCTCCATGCACCAACCTAGTTGCCCATTTCTTAATAACACCATAATATGGCTAGTAAAATACACGTATTGGTAAGAGCGTAGGACCCAGCTCCCACTAACTTGCCAATTTCTGCATAACAGCATAGCCCTATGCTACCACAAACTTGCCCATTTCTCCATTACAGCATAGCACATCCCCACTGTCTTGCCCATTTCAGTGTAACAGCATAATATTACTACTAAAACACATGTATTGGTGGGACCATAGGACCAAACCACCAGCAGCTTCCCATTTCCGCATAATAGCATAGCCCGATGTTCCCAACAAATTCTTCGATTCTGCATAAATCCATTATATAAGTAGAGAAACACATGTGTTGGTGAGACCCCAGCAGCCTTTGGGCCACCATGCTTCCTCCAATTTTCCCCAAATCACAGATTTTTGCATAACATCATAATATGAGAGGTAAATGACATGAATCCTCCATAACAACATAGCCCCGTGTTCTGAACAACTTTAGCATTTCTGTGTAACAGCGTCATATGAGTGCTGAAACAGATTTATTGGTAGCTCTATCTCATATGCTTCTACCAGATGTTGGTATACACACCCAAGAGACTGGGATGGCAGCAGAAGTGATACAGTTGGTGAAACATGATGATGGATGCCAGTTGTCATATGTTTAAGAAGGTGTATGTTATTTCTGTTTCGTTATGGTGTGTGTCTGTGATTGGTTGTCTTGCCTTGTACTGCCTTCCATAGTTGTGTGTTGCATGTGCGTGTGTGTGTGTGTGTGTGTGTCTGTGTGTGTGTGTTGCAGTGGTGGGGGAGAAAGTCAGAGTTAGGGTTGAAAACCCTAATGTTGAATTTCCTTGCTTTTGTCGCTGTAAAAAACCATAACTGTTGCATTAACACAGTTTGTAAAGAATTTCCTTACTTTTTGAGAAAGAAATAACAATGAGAGGTTCTCTTACCACAGTACATCTAAACACGTTTATGAAACCTTTATAAAAGAGCCATTGGCAACAATGCCTCACCCAAGTTATGACCCCACCCCCACATAACAGGTACTGCATCCTGATTGCACAGCCATAGCCCAAGTAAAGCCATGAACATCAATGGTATACCTCTGTGATACCAACTGCACAGTAGGTATTACACTCATGAGTTGCATGACCTCAGCCACGCAATGCCCTCATCCCCTCAGACCAGTAATTGCATGCTGAGTGCAGACCCACAGCCAAAGTAGGCCATAGACATCAACGATATACCTCACTCATGGCAGCTGCACACAAGTCAGAACAGTGAAGAGTTGCATGACCTCAGCCAGGCAATGTCCCCCCTAAAACAGGTACTACATCTTGAGTACAAGGCCACAGCCGAACAAAAGCCATGTACACCAATGTCATACCTCTGTGATACCAACTGCAGAGTAGTTATGACTCTCATAAGTTGCACAGCCTCAGCCAGGCAATGCCCCACCCCCCAGACCAGTAATTGGATGCTGAGTGAAGACCCACAGACCAACTTAAGCCATTTACATCAATGGTATGCCTCCCTCATACCATCTGCAGAAAAGTCAGAACTCTGAGGACTTATATGGCCTCAGACAGGCAATGCCCCTCCTGAACAGGTAGTGGATCTTGAGTGCAGAGCCACACCCCAACTAAGTGAATGAACATCAATGGTATACCTCTGTGATACCAACTGTACACTAGTTATGACACTCACCAGTTGCATGGCCTTAGCCAGGCAGTCCACCCCAGACCGACAACACAACTAAAGCCATGTACATCAATGGTATACCTCCCTCTTACCATCTGAAGAAAAGTCAGAACTCTGAGGACTTGCATGGCCTCAGCTAGGCAATGCCCCCCCCCAAAGTGGCACTGGATCCTGAGTGCAGAGCCACATCCAAACCAAGGGAATGAACATCAGTGGTATATGTCTTTGATACCAACTGTACACCAACTGTGCACTAGTTATGACACTCATGAGTTGCACGGCCTTAGCCAGGCAATCCACCCCAGACCCACAACCCAACTAAAGCCATGTTCATCAATGGTATACCTCCCTCATACCATCTGAAGAATGCCCCACCCCCCAAACAGGCACTGGATCCCGACTGCAGAGCCAAATCCCAACTAAGGGCATGAACATCAATGGTACACCTCTGTGACACCAACTGTACACTAGTTATGACACTCATAAGTTGTATGGCCTCAGCCAGGCAATTCCACATACCCCTAGACCAGCAATTCAATTCTGAGTGCAGACCCACAACCCAAGTAAAGCCATGGACATAAACAGTATACCTCCCTCATATGAGCTGCACACAAGTTAGAACACTGAGGAGTTGCACAGCCTCTGCCAAGCAATGCCGCCCCCGAACAGGTACTGCAGAGACACAGCCCAACTAAGGGCATCAACATCAATGGTATACTTCTGTGATACCAACTGCAGACTAGTTATGACACTCATGAATTGCATGGCCTCAGCCAGGCATTGCCCCCCAAAACAGGTACTGGATCCTGAGTGCAAAGCCACAGTCCAACTAAAGTCATGGGCATGAATGGCATACCTCTGTGATACCAACTGCAGACTAGTAATGACACTCATGAGTTGCATGGCCTCAGTCAGGAAATGTCCCCACCCCCAGACCATGAACTGGATGCTGAGTCCAGAGACATAGCCCAACTAAACCCATGACATCTATGGTATACCTCTTTGATACCAACTCCAGATTAGTTGTAACACTCATAAGGTGCATTGCGTCAGCCAGGCAATGCCCAACCCCTCCCAAACAGGTACTGGATCTTGAGTGCAGAGCCACAGACTAACTAAGGTCATGAACATCAATGGTATAGTGGTGTGATGGCAGCTGTACACCTGTTGGGACACAGAGGAGTTAGATGGTCTCAACCAGTCAATGTCCCGCCCCTCCCGAAACCAGGAACTTAATTTTCAGTACAGAGCCACAAGTGAAGTGAGGCTGTGAACATCAATCATATACATCATTGATACCAACTGCACTCATGGTAAGACATTGAGTAGTTGCATGGCACCAATTAGTCAATGCCCCTATACGTGTCCAGACCACTTAGTGTATCTTAAGTGCAGAGACAGAGCCCAACTAAAGGTGTTGACATATACGAGATACATTACTGATACCAGTTGCACTCGTTAGGACACTGGTGAGTTGCATAGGCTGAGCCAAGCAATGCCCCCAAGCCCCGTAAATCAGGCACAGGATCATAGGTGTAGAGAGAGAAAGACCAACTAAAGTGATAGACATCAATGGAATACTTTTCCTTATAGCAGTAGCACACATGTATTTTTAAGAAGGACCCAAATACGTCATTGTGAAAGAATAATGTTTAATTATAAAAGTATTGATTTTTCATAAAAATAAATATTTTTTCAATTGTAATATAAAAATAGTAAAATAAAAAAAGGGTTTCTTCACACGGGGAAGGGATAATAAATAAAACATAAATGAAACAAAAGTAGTTAAATAAATAAAAGTGTTGCTTCACACTGGGAGCTGGGGGGATATAAGTAAAAAAAACATAAAAAAAAATAATTCAGTGAAAATCATTTAAAAGAATAGCCAGGAGTGATAGGAAGATACTGGCTATTCAGGCTGTTGTGCCTTGAGGACAGGAGAAGAAAGAGAAAGACTGCGCAGGAACAGGTGGGACATGGTGCCTCTCATCAGCAGGTGGTGGTGGTGTTGTGGGAGTGGCACCTTTGAGGGGCTCTTGCTGCTGAGCTGTGGAGGGTGGGTCATCTTGAACATGCCGCAGGCCCTGTCAGAGGAGATGGTGGATTGCCTCCGTGGCCTCCAGCTGGTTCTCAGCAAGTTGCACCATGAGACCGTGGGAGGTCTCAAGCAAAGCAACAGAGGCCTCCTCCATCTCCGTTAGTGACCGTATGGCTTCGGTGAGGCCTCTGTTGCTCTGCTCCAGACCACAGGTGGCAATTAAGGCCACATGCCCTACACACCCATGTCGCTACAGCAAATATATCATTTCAGCATTTTGATTTACTATATAGTCTATTTTTGCTGCAGTGACATGGGTGTGCTGGACTGCAGCCCTGTTACCACTCTCCAGGGCCTCAAGCAACTGTCTGAGAGTGCTTCTGATGGTGTTGAGAACAGCCAGATGCCATGTGGAGAGAAAAATGAGAAGAAGTGACATGTCAGTAAACAAAGCTGTTCTGTTCTCTTATGGTAATATACTGTAGTGAGATATTTTTTTTTTTTTTATTAATGAGAGAGGAACTTTATTAACATCTATGGTAGATCAGTATAGCTGTGTTGATTTTATTATACTGTAATTAAACTGCATTGCTGACACATTCCCCCCCCCCCAGCTCCCATAACCTGCCACTCCTTGTGGCACAATCTGCCAGAATGCCCCCCCACCACTAGCTCCCGATAAATGCTGCTTCTTGCGAAGCCCTGAAGGCTCCGTGTATGCCAGCCTCTGCAGCACTTGAGCAACGATAAAAGACTAACCCCACCATCCCACCCTTCCCCGCAAGTCAGCATGGTCCAACAAACTCAAGAGTGCAATAATGTGCTGTATAACAGAAGTCAAGTGGAAAAGTCCAGTCACAGAATCTACATATGCATGGTGCAGTTGTGTGATAATAACATTATTTATTTATTTTTTTTTAGTTGTTTAACCAGGAGTAGCACACTAAAGCTGAAAGCTCTTTTGCAGGAGCAACCTGGGAGCACACAGAAGTTAAGTGACTTGCTCAGGGTCACACAGTATGCAAGTGGAAGCTGTGGGATTCAAACCCAGGTCTGGTCTGCTGCATGTCACCAGATTTGCAACTCAGAGCCTTAAACCACTGCACTATAATGCCTCCAATATACAGTATGTATATATATATATATATTATTAATGTATTTTATTTTATGTAATATACTTTGTCCAGTAGTCTGTGATCTCTTTGCTACTCATGAGGTTTCTCAAGGTGAGAGGCTACTGTTCAAATAAGCTGATTGTGACACAAGTGCAGCACACATATCCCTGGTATATATGCACAAAGACTACCTCAACAGTGAATTTGTCATTGAACAACATGAACAGTAGCATTCTAGATTGCTCTTATCTGCAGAATTACTATCTGTCATACCTGTGAACAAAACTTCAGCAAAATAAAACAAATTAAGTAGCTGTTGTTAGATTTGTTTCATACAATGCCTCATGAAAATATTGTAGATTCACTGGTCAAAATGCATGACATGACCTTGATTAATCCTGCAGTATACCCACTGTTAAAGGTAAACATGACTATTAAAACAAACAAAAGACTTCAAAATTGTAGAACAGCAAGATGCTGGTACACCCCCACCCAGATACCAAGATACCATGAACGAAACTGGGTCTATGGTTGATTCACCACTTCTGGTGTGGTTAAGACACTCTGCTGTGACTTGCATACAAAACACACTTTGCGTAGTAAATCCACCAATATACATACTGTCTATCATAGTGTGTTGCTTAAACAAACCACACTCAAGCACTACTTGTTGCTGAGAAATGCTATGATGATGTTTAAAGATTGCATAATATACCCCAGTGTGTTCTGTTTTATCAGATATGGTGTGATTCACCATGACAGCAGTGGTCTGTATACAAGGTGCAGCTCAGTGGGTAAATATTTGGCAGCCATAGTAATCTTCCTGAGAACTCATATTCAGCATGGGATATGTGTTGGATATGGTGGTGCAACCCTGTATCTCTCCAAATAGGAGGGCTCAAAGCTCAGCCCTTGCACAGTAGCATCAACACTCGACCACTGATTGGCAGGCTGCAGTATTGCAGGGCGTAACACAGCAGTCCAGCTGTGAGTGGCCACCTGCCCACCCTGAACATCGTCCACAAGCACACAGTGAACCTGGATCCCCACCCACCCGTAGTCAAGATTGCATGGCATGTTACAAGCAGCAGAAATAACATTTTACTTTCACTTTTTTTGACAGACGTATGCACAAAACAAAGAATGAACAGCAAATGTCCCTCCACTGGCAGAAAGCATCCCTGCTGCATAAATAATATATACAATGGTGATGTGTCAGATTAATAATTTATGTACACTTGTTCTGATTGACCTCGGACATCTCAGTTGTGGCTTGTGCCACTTGTGCGGCTTGTCACAAACTCGCTCAGCCAGTCAGCCCTTTACTCCCAAAGTGCCAGCCTCTGAGCGTATGATTTGTGGACAGTGAACAGAACAAGGTAACCCTCTTGTCTGTTTTGTGGGTTCAAGTCACCTTAGTCTCAGGTTCTGGAGGGATTCAAACTGATAACCTCTTGTTAGCGTACCCAATTATCAGGCTCAGATAATTCTGTCTTCAGGGGGCCAAATATCTTTGCCTATGGGCATCCAACCAGGTCTTTCAAATGAACCCTTAGAACTCCATGCAAGACTTTAGAGAACTCTATTTGTTTCCCAGTTTGGTATATCAGTAAGCCCATACACAGTGCTATCTGTAACCTTTAAAAGCTCCACTTAAATAAAAAGAAATGTCAAGGCACTCCAGGCAGTTTCCATTGTAAAATATATCTTTACTTTAAAATTGGAAAACAGAGAAAATATTATAGAACAAAATATATCCAAACACATACAGCCTTAAAACAAATAGGTTTACAGTGCAAATTCCTGCAAATAATAACGTCAGACTATTCTTGTCTAAGGTCCTTACTTCAGTGCTTTGATGGTCTCTCTTCTCTCAGTCAGAAATATTGTTTTGTGTGTGATTCAAGGTTTGCAGTAGGCTTAAAAATAGTCTTGAGCCTGCCTTCTCTCTGAGGTCACCTAACTTCGCCTTGGTGTAACAAAAAATCTATACTTTATAATACAGGATGTCCAAATAAAATATGAAAAAAACATAATAGGTGACCTCACTGCCTGTCCTCCCTCAGGCTAACCAGACCAAATCGGTGTGTGCTCTGCTACACATACATCTCAAAAGTTTGTTTGATCTCAGTCACTGTATTCAAAGCAAAAGTGTATTTGCCTCTTTAATTTCAGCTGGGCCTTGGAATCTACACATCCAAGGACTCTCTGATGTAATTCAAGGGTTCCCCGGGAATGTATTTTGGGCCTTCCAAATTCGTCTGAGTTCTTCCTGGCCCAGACATCAACCTCTCTTCAATGTCCATTCTGGCTTCTCTCTGACACCCTTCCCTCTCAAATTCTTCCTGACAACTATTGCAAGTCAAAGGATTTTCCCTGAGGGAATTATGAATGGCTAGTCTTATTTCCTGGGATGAAAGCAAATTGACAAGATAATTGCACCCCAGATATCTGCTGCAGTTTAGCTATGTCCTGTCCTTTGAACTTATCCCTGGGGGGTCTTGATGTGTCAGTTCCAGTAAGACAGCATTTTCCTCTGACACAGTCATCATACATTAATTTCTTATTTTTACAACAAAAGATTTTACAGGGATCAGAATCAGTGGTCCAAGTGTGACACGGCTATCTGAGGTCAAACAGCACTCGTGTAGGTAAATCATATTTCTGACAGGTGATCATTGTATATATGTTATTTATTGTATTACTACAATTCTGTACATGCAATAGATGCCATTGTCATAGATAGTGATTGGTTATCAGAAGATTTAGAATAGTGGGAAACTAGTATTTTCATTTTTTCGATTGACTATTCAACTATGTCTGTTTCATGATAGAAGTTACTTACATTCCTCAGCTGGAGGCCCAGGCAGACCTGCAGCACATGGTGGATGACCCGCTGCTGGAGCGTCTTTTCTTTCCTCCACAGAGGGGTCAATCTCTAGTATTTCAACCTCCTCTGTGGGGTCTTCTCCTCCAGCAGCACCCTCCATAGATGGTTCGTCCTCTATAAAAAACATAGTAAAAGGGAAAACATTATTCGTCTGCGGATGTTACTATGTGAATGTATACCTCTGTAGTACCAGTTGTACTGAATTGTTAATTCTGAGGAGTTCAATAGCATCAAGCAATGAATTCCCAACCCACCCCACCCCTCCCATATCAGGACAGTTACTGATCCTGAGTCGAGAACCACAGGTTAACTAAAGATGTGGACATCAATAGTATTCCTACCCTGATAGTAGCTGCACACAAGATAAGATGATGAGGAGTTTGAAGGCCTCAAGCAGACAATGTCTCGCCCGTTCTCCCCATTGGATCAATTAGTTTAAAAGGGTTAACTACAGAATATTCCCCATCCACCCCCCCCACAAGCTCCTCAGATTAAGTAGTGTATCCCCAGTGCAGAAATACAGGAAAAGTAAGGCTGTGAATATCAACGGCATACTTTCCTGATTTCATGTACACAGAAATCACAACACTGAGGGGTTACATGTAGACATTAAGTCACTACTCCCAGCTATGGACACCAGTTAGTACATGCTGAGTGAAGAGAGACACACAAAGTAAAGGTGTGGATATGGATGTACTACCTTCCTGATACGAGTTGCACATATACTAGTACAGTGAAGAGCTGCTCTGTGTCAGGCAGGGAATACACCCACCTCCAGTAGAACAAGTACTGTATCTTGAGTGGACAGCCACAGGCTACCTAAATATGTGGACATCAATGGTATAAGTATGTGATACCACAAGCAGACAAGCTGGGACACTCAGTGGTTTTAAGGACTCTTCCAGACAATAGCCCCCCACCTCGGATCGGGGGGATCATTACTGCAGAGTCACAGGCTAAGTAAACCAGTGTGCTTCAATGGCAAAGGTTACTGATACCAGGTACACACAAGTTTAGACACAGAACAGTTTGACAGCCTCAATGTGGCAATGGTCCCACATGCAAACAAGAGACACTGGATACTGAGTGCAGAGCCACAGAGTAAGTAAAGTCATGGATATGTACGATATACCTCTGTGAGAGCAGCTGCACACATATTAAGACAGTGAGGAATTGCAGAGGTTCAGAGAGGTAATGCCCTCACCTCTCAGACAAGAGGTAGTGTATTGTGAGTAGGTAGCCATAGGTAACTAAACATGTCGACATAAATGGCATCTCTACTAGGGCTGTGCGAATACCTTTTTCCGAATATTTGGCCGAATGTTCAGTATTCGGGTCCCAGGTATTCGGTATTCATTATTCGGTATTCAGTATTAGGCCAGAAAGGTGTTTATTTAAGGAAACTTTAAAAAAGCACTCTAACTACACCATTAATCACCCATTAAACCGGGTGTAGCATATACCTGTACACCTCAATGAGACTTCAACCACCAATGCAGAGCTCTCATTAATGCAACACAAGCTACATGCAGCACACTCAATCCACCACACCACACATATAGCACTCCAAAAATAATATCAAGCATTGCATTGGGTCAGCACTGGAGGGTGTTCATGGTCACAGATATGGTAGCCCATGACATGGGCATCAGCGATTGAGTGCTTGCAATAATGGCAACTCAATCCTGGTGCATGTCGAAGGGGCTACTACTGAGGAAGGGTGACCGGATGGGGGAGGTGGGCGCATATAGCGACAGGACATCATTATATGTGTACTTGTGCGGGGGGGTCCAGCTTCACAGAAGGGAGGGAGGGCTGGCCTGGTGTGGCTGGTGTGGGGCTACCAAGCTGGCCCCATAGTGTGGTTGGTGGTTGTCAGCCTAAAGCTGCAGGGGTTCCGGGTTTGGGTCTGGGCATGTTTACATTGTTGTATGCCAGGTCCCCAATTTTTTTTCACCAGATTTTGCATCCCCCCCCGACATGTCCCCCCCCAGAGTTAAGAATTCTTTAGTAGGGGGGTGTGGGGCAATGCAGGAGGCACAGCCCACTGCATGAACAATCAAAATTTAAGTCCCTGGTACTGTTTTCCTATGCATTGGGGGTGTACATCAGTGAAATAGATTTTCGGTGATATATGCTTGCCCTGCCACCAATCACAATTACGCTTTCGTGGTTATCACATAAATCCACAGACAAGGGGTAGATGGTGCTTTGGCCATGGGCATAAGAATAGTGGTAACAATGGCTGCCATAGTGGTGACAGCTGAAAGGGTGGCTGCTGCATGAATGGCACCGGTGGTGGTGGGAAGCACACTGACAGTAGATGTAGCAGCCATAGTGATAGCAGTGGGAATACTGGTGGTGGTGTCTGCTGCTTCCTGCACAAAGCATGTATGCACTAATGCCCTCCTACTACTGCACAAAAGGATGTGACAGTCAATGTGTAGATGGAACAGGTGGTGACACCAGTACTAGTAATAGTACTGCTGGTGGTATTAGTAGTAGTAGAAATAGTAGTAGTAGTAGCAGTAGTACTATTCCCAATGCTACAAGAACTGAAAGGCTTGCTTGGGGAGAAAAATATTTGAGACCATCTAATAAAGAGACACCTGTCTGTCATCGTCCCTGTAGTCTATCTCACCACATTCTCAGGAATTGTATTATGTATCGATAGTATACAGTGGAGCAAGACAAGATGCAATTCAATACTTTGCAGTAAATGCTGTCACAAAATATTGGATGACCAGAGGGCTTAATTGCCATTGAATTGCAATGCTCCTTGCAGCATACTGCAGCACTTTGCAGTAATATTGCAGGCATGGAAAATAATTGAGACTGGTGATGCCACACTGGTAACCAGAATATTTCAGGCATGTGAAATACTTGGGACTGGTGATGCCACACTGGTGACTAGAATATTTCAGTAATGTGAAATACTGGAGACTGGAGATGCCATACTGGTAACTGGAATATTTCAGTCATGTGAAATACTGGAGACTGGAGATGCCATACTGGTAACTGGAATATTTCAGGCATGTGAAATACTTGAGAATTGTGATGCCATACAGGTAACCAGAACATTTCAATCATGTGAAATACTTGAGACACGTGATGCTATATTGGTAACTGGAATATTTCAGTCATGTGAAATACTTGAGACAAGTGATACCATACTCATAACCGTAATATTTCAGTCATGTGAAATACTTGAGACAAGTGATACCATACTCATAACCGTAATATTTCAGTCATGTGAAATACTTGAGACTGGTGATGCCACACTTGTAACTACCATATTTCAGGCATTGGAAACACTGAGACTGAAGATGACACACTATTAACTGCCATATTTTATGCACGTGACATACTTGAGACAGGTGATGCCACACTGGTAACTGGCACCTGGAAAGCTGTTAAAGGGATCGATGGAATATGGGCACAAGCAACAAAGGGGATGAGAGATGTAGCAACATCGGTTGAGGATTTTGTATTGGGAACAGCAATCAATAGGTGGGTGGCAGTTTTAGGCACTGGGAACTGCAGGGCATGCTCGTTCAAAAGAATACACCATGACAGTGGAAGTAATAAAGGAAAGAGTGCTGGTCACAGATTTGTGTTAGCATGACTTTGAATATGAATGTTAACATGTTGTGCTTATTTGCTAATGGAACAATGATGGTTAACACAGAATGGCTTGTGTATGGGTCAATGCTACAACACACAAATGTTGTATCCAGTACAAGACAATTATTTAACGCAATTGTTAGTGGCCATGTGTGTACCCAAAGTGAGGTAGATTTATTTTTATAAACACAGGTTACTCCACATGTGCTCGGTCAAGTGAGGATCAGAGAGGTTCCATCACATCCCCAGCAGTGCTGAACATTTGTTCAGATGGTATGCTGGTAGGGGGGCAACAGATATATTTAAGGGCCAACTGTGCCAAGTGCAAAGATGCTTTCATCCTTTTGATCCAGAACTCCACTGGATTTATGGAGAATGACTCCAGAGGCTCATTGAAATAACTGTTCAGCAGATTGGGTGCTGGCGGTGGCTGCTGTTCTGTTCTCTTCCACTGCTCAGCCTGTAGTGATAAGCTGAGTTCAGACCAACAGTCACCCTCCTTCTCAAGGTTTTCCATACTGCTTTCAGTTTGTGATTCTGAGACTGGCTCATCAATAGGGTTACCTGCTGGTCTCATTCACCCAAAGATGCAGACACTAAGTTCTGAACGCATCTGCTTCTGAAAGTCTGTAACCCTATGAGTGGGCATTATAAGGTGTAGTACCTCACACTTAAAACGTGGATCCAACATAGTGGTAAATATGTGCTTTTTATTGGAACAGAGATCAGAAAATCTAACTTATAGTTCTGTGGTGAGGTTTTCCACAAGGGATATCACTGTTCTTGGTGTCTGGTTGGGATCTTTCTCAACATTTTCACTGAATCTCCTCATGGCTTTTTTCAGGATCTGTACAGCAGGAATTACCTGACTTAGCGGTGCAGAATCAGAGCTAAGGTCACGAGTGCTTCTTTCAAATGGGGCTAAAACCTTTACCAAGTCCTCAATCACAGCCCAGTCATGATGCCCGAGGACTCCCCCACATCAGTTTCCATGCTTATTTCATGAAGGGCCTGCTTTGGCTCCAGAATCCTTTGCAGCATGTAGTAGGTAGAATTCCACCGGGTCTGTACATCCTGGATGAGATGATGCTGTGGCATTTGAAGATGCTCTTGTAGCCAATGCAGGCAGTTTGTGGCTTTCACAGAGTGATGGAAGTGGCTGCATATGCTTCTGGCTACTTTGACTATGTGATCTGCCTCTGCTGCGTTTGCCAAAGCCTTTGTTGCCACCAAATTTAGTGTATGAGCAAAGCAGCGTATCCCCTCAAAATTGCCATCTTTAAGTGCTTTTATCATATTTGTGGCATGTCTGTGACCACAAACCCTACCTGCAAATTGTTGCCATCAATCCATGGGCTCAACATCTTTTGCAGGAATGACAGTATGTTTATAGCCCGATGATTCTTTTCCAAAACACTGTCATTTAGCAAAACAGACCTGTAGAGAGAGGGGGAAGAGACAGAACCATACCAGTACCACCATCACCACCAGTGACTACCACATCTGCAACACACCAGTGTGCTGTCAGTGACATATATGCATGATTTGAATTCATGCTGGTCCATATGTCAGTTATGCAGTGGAAAACTCCACCAACAGCCTGTGCTAGTAGTCTGGTAACTTCTTTTCTCAAATCATGGTAAATGTTGGGTACTACAGTACATGAAAATGTGGTCCATGATGGTATATTATACCTAGGGTGCAAATGCTGCAGCAGCCTATGGAAACCTGTGTTTTCCACAATGGAAAATGGCTGCAGATCCCAGGCCATCATCTCACCAATTAAACTGGTGATCTGCTGTGCTGTTGGGTGTGATGCCTGGTATTTGGTGTGGGCATGGAAGGCTTGCATGATGGGTGTAGTCAAAGTGGTATCACATCGCATTGATTTTGACTTTGAACCCATGGTGGAGGGCGTTACAATAATAGATGATTGAGCAGAAGAAGGCAGAATGGGTCATGCTCCTGTACAGGGATGCGCTATAAGTGGCATAGGGAGAGTTGAGGGCACACTGTCTGTCTCAGTAATAGAATCACTAACAATACTTTGTGGATCTACTGGATCAGTATCAGAAGAGGAGCTGACAGGCACATGTTGTGGAGGGGGAGGAACAGCTGTGGATCATTGAAGTGCACTAGGATGTTTCATTCGGAGATGGTTCATCATTGATGTTGTTGTGAGATCTGAAAGGTTTTTACCACGACTTATAGTACAGTCACACACAAAGCATACTGCCTTTGTTGGATCATATTTTACAACACCAGCCACACCCCCTTTTCCTTGCACTGACAGTGGAAGTACCGGCTCCAATAGGGCAACCACGGGCATGTTTTGCCCCTTTCCCTTTATCAGACCTGGGTGCAGCGGAAGCAGTTGTTCTACCCCTTTCTTTCTCCACAACAGATGTAGTTGTAAAACTACTTGGTGTATCAGATGGAGCTGAACTTGGCACAACTCTTTGAAAGGATATGGTGGACTGTTTGTTTTTTTTGTTTTTTTTAGGAGGAGGAGGAGGAGGGTGACCTTGACTGGCCTGCTTGCCATGACAAGAAGCACTGCATTTTTTGGCAGCTGCACATTCACGCTTCTCACACAGATATGCCACATATTTGGCCTCATCGCCAAATTCGCTTAGGTGGGTATCACTGTCAGATGATGTACTTAGTAAGTTTTGAGGCTCTGATAAATATTCAGAACTAGTCGAATGCTCTTCTTCAGAATCCTCCATATCAGCAAAAGGAAATGTGGTGAGAGGAAACTTGCGAGGCTGAGCAACAGTATGTTTTGGCAACACAATTGGTGCAGTCGTTCTAACAGTCTCATGGTCAGTACTAGTCACAGTACCTATGGTCATGGGCACAGTTGGCAAGGTAGTAGCACTGTTGACAGTAGTTCTATTGCCAGAATTACAATTAGGAGTTACAGTTGAAGAAACTGGCATCATATTACAGCTAGTTGTAATACTGGCAGGAGTAGTCATGGTGACAGCAGAACACTCAGGACTACTAATGGAGGCAAAGGTTGTGGTGACTGTGGCTGTGCAAGGAGCACAAATAACAGTGCAGACTGTTATGGTAGTAGTGGTGTCAACAGCACAAAAAGGATTTGCTCTGGTTGCTGAAATCACGGCACTGGTGGTGGTGGGGAGGAGCACACTGATGGGCGATGTAGCCTCTATGGGGCAGTTGTATGAATAGTACTACCACTGGTAGTGGGGGTGGGTTCTTGTTCTTGTATAACTGTAGATGTCAGCTGTAAAGCCCTCCTACTTTTATAAAATGATGGTGCTGCAAATGCAGTACTAGTAATAGTAGTGGCAGCAGTTGTAGTTATAGTAGAACTAATACTACCCCAATCTACTGACGCCAGAACCTGAGGGCTTATCAGGGGAGAAAACTATTTTAGAGTGGCAAATACGAACAGACCTTCTCTCACCCAGTTCCTCACCACTTATGACTGGTGGTGAAGATGACTTGCTTCAGCTGGATGATGCACGTTTACGGGATTGATGAGACATGGTCTGTAACTTACTGTGTATATTATTTGTGATTAGTGTTTTTCTTCATGTTGGTGCTTCTTGCAGAAAACAATAGCACCACTGCTTATGTAGCAGCTAATAAAGACAGGCTGATACTAGAGAGAGATGGAGTCAGCAAACAACTTCTTACTTGTACGGTGTCAGTTGTGCAGTCATACAGTACAGCAATTCAAGCTTTGAAGGTGCACCAAACAACTTACAACACACAGAACCCAGTGAGTCATGCCTGACACACACAGAAATACTAAAGCAGTTCACAGAAAATTTACGTGTACACATTCACAGTAGTGCGCACACAGGGGGCGAAGACACACAAAAAAGAAAAAACTCACATACACAGGAGCCACTCAGGTGCAGGGAGCTGTGGAGGGAGGAGTCACCTGCTACACCCTCCTTACTCAGTTGTGCAGGGAACTGAGCCAAGAACCAGACTACAGTCAGCAACAATTCAATGGGCTAAGCCTGACCCAGTGAGAAAAAAATATGCTGCTTTATATATCACAAAAAAAAAATGTGTCCAGACAACTGTGCATGCACTTGTAGGACACAGATTACAAGAACAACAATACAACGCACACACGGATGATGTATGCACCACGGTAGGCTGAAACACAGACAAGAGGGAGTCAGATGACAATCACACCTCACTTGTGCAGGGAACTGAGCCCAGAACCTGATTACAGCAAAATACAAATTTGCTTCACAAAAGAAATAGAAAATACCACAGGGGCTATGTGTGGATTTGGAACAAAAAGCTAAACAAGCACAGCAGTGGGGATGGGGCAGTCAGCAAAAGCTTGAGCCACTCACTGTTACTGAGCCCAACAGTTACTCACTACATGCAAAAGCCAAACTGGACTTTGTCGACAAAAAAAAAAATCCTGATAAGAACTAATTGGTTCTTGAGCAAAAAATCAAACCACACTGCTTCAGTAGAGCTGTGAAACTGTAAGCAGTGTGGAAGGGGAGCCAGCATGCAGCAGCACACACACAGATTCACTCACACACAGACTCTCCTTTTCCTTGAAACTGAGTCCAGTTTCAAGGATGAAAAACAAAACTACAATCCGATGCAGTCACAAGGTGATCTGATGTAAAAACTGGATTATACACAAAACATTTTTTAAACAGTTATAAAAGTTACAAGTGGTAAACTAAACAGAGCTAGCTCTCTGAGGCCCCATCCACGCTACACCCAACAAGGCTGAAATGGTTCCAAACCGTTACAGGCTGCAAATGTTACAGCATGTCCACACTGTCAGGGAACAGGTGTGAAAAGGGTCTGGAACTGGCACAGCCTGTCCACATTGAGATGTGAACAGTGTGTGCACCGAACCCCTGTAATGTGCAGTGCATCCCATGGTGCACCTGGGGAAGACAGCTGCGAAGACAGAAACCCACCTGAATGAACACCCAGCTGCCAGTGTACACAGGGCGCACTAAGTGCGGCAGAACATGCCACGGTGTCCTACAGCAATGTGTGCCCAGTGGCACCCATGGGGGACCAAGGGTGTGCAGCAGGTGAAGGTGTGGAACCGAAATGAGGGGAGGCCCGTACACATGGCATGAAGGCATGCAGTGATGCACCAACACATGCCGGGAACAGGGACCTCACTGCATCCCACAGGCAGGCATGTGGTGTACCACTAGGAAATGGCATACCACTCCCCGCTGCCACTGGATGCAAGTTGCGTGCCCTGGCAAACACTGTGCAGCCAGGCCGCACACCCAGAACCCCCACACCAGCAACCCATGGGATCAGAAGCCCCTAATCAGCAACACGGTATGGTGACACATGACAGCCTTTAATCCAATGCCGCCATGGCTTCTGGTGGCAATAACACAAGTAAACAGTGTGCAGCGGCAGCATGGCCATGCAGTGGACCATGTGCATTGCTGCGTAACATTATAAATCCCCAAATGAAACTGGCACTATCATGTGAACGAACAATGCAATACACTATACTGGGCCACCATATGGGCGGCGGTGTACACCAACATATAAAGGAACCTACGTGTGGGTCACTGTACTGTTACCCGAACCAAAGAAATACAGAACCATGCACAGGTGGAGCCCTAACCCAGGCACCCATGTGGCCATACTGTATTGAAACCCCTGACACAGCATGTTGCAGAGACACCACACAACATTGCGTGTGACCCAGGAATTGCACTGTGCAACTGAGTGCCACAGTCGGCACATACCTCTGTGCCAACATGAACTAGGCACTGTTGTCACTGGGTGGACCCCAGCAGCGTCCCCAACGTAGGAGGGAAATCAAACAGGGAGTCCCTGGTGGCAGCCGCCGGGACGCACTGGTCAACCAACCCCTGCATGCTGCATGGGTTATCACAGGGTGGTCCACTGGAACCCGTTGCTGAACAGGTCATGTGTGAAGCTGAGCATGCCTGCTGTGGAATCCAATAGGTACCACTGTGCAGAGCAGTGGCACCATGCATTGGGGCTTTAGGTGCTATGTTCAGGCCAGCAGTGGCTGGCGTGACACCTGTGGGGTATTGCTGTGCCATGCTGGCTCCAGCTGGTGTTGCCTGGGATGTGGGCAGCAGGGTGGTAGGGTCAGTGATGCCACCCATGTACACAGCACCCTGTAGTGGGGAGTCACACCTGCAGGCTGCTGGCATAGCCAGGGGATGCATCCTGGTGGTGGCTGGCTGTGCCATGAGGCCTGTCTGTCTGCCAACGGTGGACAGGTGAATGATGGCAGGGTCGGCCATGCCACTGAGGTTCTCAGTGGCCATTGGCATGGTGGTACACCCATGGGGGAACAGGACACAGGGGTTTGGGGCTGTGGTGGTGTGTGCCATGGGGGTGGCACCTGGCCATTGTAGTGCGGCTACAGGGGGTGGCTGCTGGCATTGCATGGCCAGTAACTGGACCATCTGTGTGAAGTACCGCTGTGTCTGCTCTGCCTTCTGTCTCCATAACCGCTCATCCAATGCCATCTCCTCCCATGCCTGCTCCCTCTCCAGGCCCATCAGCTCCCTGTGGTGCTTCTGCATCATTCTACATGTTGGTTCCAGCACCGCCCCAATTACGTCTGCCATCCGTGCTGTCTTCGACTTTCTCTTCCTGAGGTTCACCAGGAGTAACTGATCACCCCGCCACTTGGCAAGGCTGCCTTCTCCTGCACTGGAGCCATCACTGGAGGTTCCTGGCATCTTGCCCTGCAGGGCCGAGGACAGTGAGGAGGTCTCCACTGTGTCGGTGTCCACCGATGTCCCCTCACCGGGGTCTTGCCCTGGAATGGCAGAACACACCTGTCACCAATCTATTTTTTTTGTAAGACGTGGAGCCTTTGCAAATGAGTCTCTGACTCAAAGGGTTGTAATCCCTAGAGACCATAAATAAATAAAACCATTACACACAGATGGGTACCCCACCATCACCCCCCATGGCCAACCCCAGCCCCATGCCCCTGTCCCCCATGCACCTGTGTGCCTATGCACACCACAGGTGCCACATGCAAACTCCCTTGAGTGCACCTGTGCCACCAACCATACCATGCCTATCACCATGTGCCGTGTGCCCAGGCTACACCTTCACTGGCATGCCATATCCCAGCATACACATTGCTCAATGCACGTACCTGTGTCGGGGCACTCCCTCTGCACACCATCATCATCTTCATTCCCCAGATGCGGGCATGCATCCCCGGTGGTGTTCCCATCATCCTCCATGTCCAGTTCAGGGCTGGCCACCTGTGAGCTCTCCAGGACGAACGCTGGTTCAGTGGTAGGCCATGTTCCAAGTATGGTATCCAATGTGTCATAGAAGAGGCATGCCACATGCACACCCTCTCCAAGCGTCTGTTGCTGTCCCTAGTTTTATGGTACCGCACCTTCAGTTGCTTTATCTTGTCACGGCATTGCTTTGCCTTCTGCTCCACCCCATTACCGAACAGGTAGTCCGCTACCTTTTGATAGACCTATGTGTTGTGCCTTGCACTGGCTAGCTCTACCTGCACCTTCTCCTGGGTCAAGAACTCCACCAGGAATTTTGTGGCCTCAGCTGACCAGGTTGCGCCATGATCTGACATGGTCCTGCTGGTGGTCAGGCTGGCATGCGGCTGTGGTCACTGATTGGCACAGGTCTATCTACTCTCCACCAGTCACAGGTGGTGCTTGGGGGATGGGGTCACTCTGCAGTGGTGCTGGGGTGGTGTGCTCTGGCACTGCTGTCCTCTGGGGGCTGGTCATGTGTTTTTGCCACTGTTGGGGCCCCCTTCACACCTCTGGCACACAGTGCTGGCATCTGTTGCTGCCTCCCTATGGCATGTGCCTACTGTTTGCACTAGGTACCAGCGCTCTTCCGCCCTCGCAGTTCTTGTACAGCTGCTGCAGGCAGCACCCCATATTGGCACACTGTGCCTCCTGGCTGCACCTCTTTCAGGTGTATGCACCCAGTGGATCTGGGCTCCATACCTCTGATGTTGTGCAGGCACTGCCCTGCACCGTTTCCACCTCACTGCAGTGGTTACAGTCCTTGCGTGCCTCTCTACCTTCCAGGCACTTCCTTGTTCTTTTTCCTCCCATGTGCCCCTCTGTGGTGCACTGCCTGCTGGTCTAGCAGCTGAATCAGGGCTACACAGTCATGCGTTTAGATGGGTGGCAGTAACATTACAGTCCTGCGACCATTTTTGTAACTGTTGTAGAAACCACCTCCTGACAGGTTTCTATAACGGTTGTGAAAACGCCTGCTGTAACATTACCAGTGCAAATGCACGCCATTACGGATGCAGTTTACACCCTCTGTAATATTACAGAAGGGTTTTCGGGCTGCAGTGTGGACAGGGCCTGAGAAACAACTGTCTCCTCTCATCTACACACTCAGAGTGAGGAGATCATATAGTGTTCCTGGCTCTGAGCTCCAAAAACAGCCTCTGATTGACCAGCGAAGCTCTGTGAGATTTTGAAATCTTACCCACCGAATAGTACATCCCAAATAGCATCTGAATAGTGAACTATTCAGAACATCCATCCAAATATTCGGCAAGTCTACTATTCATGGTATTCGGGAAATACTATTTGGACCATGCACAGTCCTACTCTCTATGTGATAAGAGTTCAACACAAGGTGGGACACCGAGGAGTCTCAGGGCCTCACACAGACAATGCTGCTCCCCCTTCCCTCGCAGCAGGGAGTGTATTGTCATTGCAGAGCTACAGGCCATGTGGTACCGTGGACAGCAATGGTAAATCTTACTAATACAAGTGCCAGACAAGTTAGAACACTTACAGTTTGCATTTCTTTAGCCAAGAAATGATCCCACCTTCCCACACCAGGTAGTGGATGCTGAGTGCAAAATTAAACAGTAAGTTTAGCTGTGGATATGTATGGTATGCCTCCCTGATATGATGTGCACAGATGTTAGGACAGTGAGGACTTGCACTGACTCAGGCAGGCAATGGTGAGCCCCCCCCCCCGCAGAACAGGTAATAGATCCTGAGTGCAGATCAATAGGTTAAGTAAAGGTCACTTGCATATCACACTGATAACCACTGCACACAAGGTACAACAGTGACTAGTCTGGAGGGTTCAGGCAGATTTTACTGGCCCCCACCCCTACCCTCTGGATAAGGTAGTGGATGTTTAGTGCAGCGGCACATGGCAAGTAAAGGCATGAATATAAATTGCATAGGTTACTGATAGCACCTCAAGACAAGTTTGTGCACTGAGCAGTTGCATGTGCTCACTTAGGGAATGCTTCTACCTCCCCCGACACGAGCAACTGGATGCTGAGTGCAGAGTCACTCACTAAGTAAATCTCTGGATAAGTACAGTGTTCCGGCCTGACATGAGGTGCAGATATGTTAGGATAGTGAGTATTTGAACTGCCTCAGGCAGGGAATACTGTTACCCCCCCCAGACCCAGAACATGTCCTAGATGCTGACTGAACAGCTAGACCCTAACTAAAGATTTGTATGTGAAGCTCAGAACATGGGTGCAATAATTTCCTGACAGCGGCTACACACAAGTCATGACACTGAACAGTTAGCAGGCAATTGTCTCATCTTGTGACAGTAGGCACTAAATCCTGAGTGCAGAGTCACACAATAAATAAAGCTGTGAATATTGGCAGTACACCTCTATGCTATCACCTGTGCTCGTTCTAGAACTGTAAGGAGTTGAAGTGCATCATGACGGCAATGCCTGTAACCAATCACCTCCTCTCCCCAGAACATGTACTACATACTAAGTACACAGCCACAGGCTAACTAAGGATGAGTACATGAAGGGTATATACCTGTAATAAGAGCTGCAGACAAGTTACAGATCTGAGGAGTCTAAAAGGCTGACTGAGACAATGGCCCCCCGCCTCCCACTTGGATAACATAGTGGATTTTTAGTGCAGAGTTACAGCCAACTGAAGACATAAACAGTAATGACATAGCTTCCTGATATGAACTCCACACAACCTAGATAACTGAGAAGTTACATGTGTCATGCCAGGTAATGCTTCAACCTCTGCACACCAGCTACGTGAATGGTCACCACAGAGTCATACAGTAAGTAGTGCTGTGGATATCGACAGTATGTATAGCCACCATAATATGAGCTGTGCACATGTGAGGACAGTGAGAAGTTGCACTGCTTCAGGAAGGCAATGACCCCCCATCCCAAAACAGGTATTGGATCCTGAGTGCAGAGCCGCAGGCTGACTAAAGATGTGTTGACCAATGCTATGTATCTCTGATACCAGGTGTGCCCAAGGTGAGCCATTAATTAGTTTCTAGCACGCAGCCATACAATGCTTCCCCCCTTGCATCATGTAGTGTATGCTCAGTCCAGCTTTACAGGCCAATGAAAGCCATGAGCATCAATGGTGTACCTTCCACATAGCAATTCCACACAAGTAACAACACTGAGGAGTTGCATGCCATCAGCCAGACAATGGTGTCACATCCCTAGAAGAGCTACTAGATCCTGACTGCACAGCCACAGACTAAGTAAAACTGTACATATTGATGCATACCTCTGTGGCATCAGCTGAATACATATTAGGTAAGTCAGCAGTGATAATGTCTCAGTCAGGCAATGTCCCCCCTCCCCAGAGCAGTTCATTGATGTTGAATACAGTGAAGAGTTGCATAGTGAGTCAGGCAATACAGCCATCTCCTACCAGACTATGTACTGGATCATTACTGCATACCTATAGCTCACCTTAAACTGTGGTTGGGTTCAGTTGACAGTGGATCCTAGACCGTCAAGATCGGGCATGACATTCTGAGTGCAGACCCACTTTAAAAATAAGGCTCTAAACATCAACATAATAGTTGTGTGACATGAGGTGCCACAAGCTGGAAGATTGACTAGCTGTACACTCTGTGCCATGCAATGATGGCAGCACAGAACTGTACATATTGGAGGTTCAGTTAAAAAAGAGATGCCAGTATATCATTGTAACTCACCAGCAGAGTCAAGCACAAGTAGCTGCTCGACCGGAGCCCCTTGGTCCTCACCTTCCAGGAGTGGCACTAGCTGTACTCTTTGGGAGGAAGCAGGGGCAGTTGATGTACTGGCAAGAGAGAGAAAAAAAGAAACACTTAATATTTTACATATGTTTGTATTGTATACAATATCATCTTACTACTACGTAAAGCTGTGATGGACTATATGACCATTAGTAACATGTTTATGTCACACTTTTACAACAAAGACACAGGTTTACATATGTAACTAATAATACCTGACAGGGGTAGATGGCATTGGGTTACACCGCTGAGCCCAGAATCGTAATGAGGCCTGACACCACAGATGGAGGGCCTCATAGCCCCTGTAAGGAATGGCAGAGCATAATACCACCCACCCTGGAGAGTACTATTGCACTTACAAAATGGGCACTGTGAAAAACAAAAAATTGTTAAGGAAAATTTAGTTCAATATCAGTTTTATAATAAAATAGTTCTTCCATCTGCATGAGCTATGGAGCTCAATAGTACTAGCGACTGCCTAGTCTAAATTTCTTTGTTAAAAACAGATCAAATGCAGTAACACCACTCAATGGCGCACTATTTTGTTTTTTTCCTAACAATAAGTCAGTATATTGATCATTTTCTGCTAACAATGAATACGATGTGTAACAAGGCACTTGACTGTGTGGATACTACCAGGATGTAGCCATGCTTGCTGTGTTGATGGAACCTCGGGTGTATGCTGGTTCCAAAGAACACATCAGGCATGGGTAAATCTTGAGATCAGACAGACCATTTTCGAGGTATACTAGTTATTTCTGTGTTTTGGCAATTCATGTAATAGACCATAAATTCAACACCATTAACAAATCGTTTGACAACGTTCCAAAATGTGACAAAAAAAAAATGGCTCAATATATGGTATTCAGAAATTGGTAGAGTATATAATAGTACCATTTTGCTTAAATGTTATAACGTCGTTATCTTGTTAGGCAACAATCTCTGTTCTTTCTCCTCATGGAATACTGAATTACACAATAATAACAGCGTACTAATCTTGCAATGTGTGAAATATGACCACCTAATAAGATTGTGACAGAAACTTTCCAACATACTGAGATTATCAGTGGATTTATTCAACTGCTCCAACAGATTTGTTGTAGATATAACATTTGAAACATTTAAAGGAAAACTCCACCCTCATGTCTTCTAAATGTTATTTGTTTCCGTGTCAGTACACAACTCTTTTCCTGTAGCTGTTAACGATGTATGCAATTGTTTAAGTCTGTTTTTTCAGTTCGTACTAGGCCCTGTGACTGCCCTGGCAGTCTCCATTTAATGGCTGATGAAACTGCATTGTCCCTGAGAGCTACATTAGCATATGAGAACTCCCAGGGCAGTCATAGGGCCTAGCATGAACTGTAAAATCAGACTAAAACATTTGCATACATCATTAATAGCTACATGACAAGAGTTGTCTATTGACATGGAAACAAATAACATTTTGAAGATATGAGGGTGGCGTTTTCCTTTAAGACCATTAATAAGATATACTTACCACCATGATGTCACTCACCAAATTCTGGCTTCCCTGCCTCCTCCCACATAACAAAAGCTATGTCGAACCACTTGCAGACGCTCCTGCGCATCTCACCCACCGCTGCCTTTGCCTTGAAAAAGGTCTGGCGGGTGATCTTCCACTTCCTCCTGCATTCTTCGACAGATATATTAATGCCAATCTCTCCCCAAGACATGGCTAACCTGCATAAAAATGTAGAAAAGAAAGTACAGTAAATAATTTCGTAATAATTAATATGTAGATTGAGTAATATACTACAACACCAGTTAATAAAACAGTATAAAAGTATGTGTTTGACAAGTGCAGATCTGAAAATATGTACACACAAGGTTTGCCTGCAGGTCAATTTTATGATGTCTATTAACTCTGCTCGTATGTGCAGCTAGGAGGCATATTCTGCAGCAACACATCACTCATATGCTTGTATTCCGTTGACCCTGCCTGTTGCCCTGTGAAATCCCGTTTTTGAACCAATTTACAGTCCTAGTGGATACCACTTCTGCAGTAAATGCATAGCACTGAGCTAGTACCAAGTTTGATACGTTTAATTTTCCTTATGCGTATGTTCAGTCTTACTATAGTCAGCGTCACTCAATAGACCCTAGTGTCCCTTTACCTCATAATTTCAAAGAACACATCTGTACCTGTGTTGTTTGATGCCTTGAGCATAGAAACTGCCACACAATCACTTTTGTAAAATCAAGTTGGCAGTGAACACCGGTGGTCATAAATTGTCATGCTCAATAGCTACAAAGTGGCAACAAATTTGTGCCACTGTAATTACATACTTGTTGCAATTCTTGCACTCTTACTAGTAGCAGCCTCCATTGGTCAAAGTGAAACATGTGGCTGTGGCCTTTCATGACTCTTGAAAACAGCTATTTCTTTTTATATTATACATGACTAAAACATTTAACTGCTGTATAACTTGTGTTTGTGCTATGTCTTATTATACCATGGACATAAGTGAACAGCCAATGAAATGGTCAGACTGGTAGTTTACCACTGGTGTAAATCCTCTGATAATCACTGGCTGTTGATGAGCAAATGGTAATCATCTAAATCCTAAACATCTGCAGCACAGGAATAAATACAATAAAAATAAAAAACAAAGCAACCTCTTTAAAAGTTGCATTTTATTATAGTAAAAAAATGAACCTTGGTATAATCACAATAAGCCACTCGGAGGATGTGGGTTATCAGGGATTTACCACAGCTGGCAAGGATTTACCCAGTCAGCTGCCACTCCAGCCATGGTAAATCCCCTGATAACCCACAGCCCCATGTGGCTTATTGGTTAAGTAAACCCACACCCCCATGTGGCTTATTGGTTAAGTAAACAAAAAAATTCACAAAAAATACCACTAACAGCTTCATCTGGTTCAACGTCAGTTGGCACTCATCTGTATCCCCCGGTCATGCCTGAAAATAGGCAGGATTTGTCTAATGCATTTACCTGGTGAACAAAAACTAAATAAAATAAATAAAAATAAACTGCACTGCTATGCCATAGTTCCACATATATCATTATTCTACCATACTTAATACATAAAAAAAAAAGTAGTACTCTGTTAATTTAAAGTAAGACCAACCTTACCCCAGGTATGTGTGAGGCTGAGGTTTGTTGCTGTCATCACAAACCTGGGGTTCGCATGCTTCCTCACAGCCTGAACGAGGGCCAGCACCTCCTTATCACTCCAGGAGTTTGGCATATTTGAGCTCTGGGAAAAAAAAAATATTTGTTTGTTTAGAAACATTTAACATAAGATTTATTGTGGTTTGAGTATTTGTGAGCAACTCATTAAGGATATGTATGTAGTGCAAGTGATGTGCATTGGTACTTTTGTGAAATGTGTGTACAACAGTATAGGTCAGTCTCTCATGTGGCAGTGCAAAGTTGATGTTCCACTGCATTTTGTAAGCAGTAAGACATTACTGGGTGTTGATAGTACTGAGATACATTCAAACACATAAGCGTAGTTATGCACAGGACTGCAGGTAGGGTGTCCTTAGCCTCAAGTGACAGGCAATCTCAGTACTAGCAACACCCACACATGTGTTACTGTTTATATTAAATTTTCTCATTCTCAACCAATGAGGGAGGTACATCGTTTATGTCCATGGCTTTATTTGGGCTGCAGCTCTGCACTCAGCATCCAATTCCTGGTCTAGGGGTTGGGGCATTGCCTGGCTAAGGTCGTGCAAATCACGAGTATCGTAACTAGTATGCAGTTGGTATCACAGAGGTATACCATTCATGTTAATGACCTTAGTTGGGCTGTAGCTCTGCACTCAGCATCCAGTACCTCTTTGATGGGGGAGGGGACTGCCTGGCTGAGCCGTGCAACTCCTCAGTGTTCTAACTTGTGTACAGCTGGTATGAGGGGGGTATACCATTTATGTCCATGTCTTTATTTGGGCTGTTGCTCTGCACTCAGCATCCAATTCCTGGTCTTCGGGGGGTGGGGGCACTGCCTGGCTGAGGCCATGCAACTCATGAGTGTAGTAACTAGTCTGTAGATGGTATGACACAGGTATACCATTGATATTCATAGGCTTTGTTGGGCTGTGGCTCTGCACTCAGCATCCAGTACCTCTTCAGGGCAGGGGGGGAGGGGGACATTGCCTTGCTGAGGCCGTGCAACTCCTCTCTGTTCTAACTTGAGTGCAGCTGGTATGAGGGAGGTATACCTTTTATGTCCATGGCTTTATTTGGGCTGCGGCTCTGCACTCAGCATCCAGTTCCTGGTCTGGGATGGGCATTGCCTGGCTGAAGCTGTGCAACTCATGAGTATCGTAACTAGTATGCAGTTGGTATCACAGAGGTATACCATTCATGTTAATCACCTTAGTTGGGCTGTAGCTCTGCACTCAGCATCCAATACCTCTTTGGTGGGGGAGGGGATTGCCTGGCTGAGGCCATGCAACTCCTCAGTGTTCTAACTTGTGTGCAGCTGGTATGAGGGAGGTATACCATTTATGTCCATGTTCTGCACCTGTTAAGACTGTAGACATCTAATGACCAAAAGTACATCCATGGCAGTAACACTAGCTACCCTACAAATTTCAAGCCACTACCACAGTGGAAAACACTGTTCATAAAACGCAAACTGTACCACACAATATCTCTGCAGAAAGTGTATTGTCGAACATGTAAACATCATAATTCCCATGTACAAGACATCCTGAGAACACCCTCTAAATTTCAAGAAAAAATACCAAACCATTTCTGAGATATTTGATGTTAAAGATTGTTAAAATTGGCCTATCTGTTGCATTAAAATCTGGCCATCTAGTCCCTCCCTCGCGATCAAAGATCGTGATCAAATAATTTGCAGGCCTGCAATCAAAGAATTTGCAGGCTCACGATCAAAGAATAAAAAGTAGTGAAAGTCAAATTTTATACATAAATACATGAAACCACTGGCATGGTTCAATAAAATGAAGCCCCCTGAGAAAAACCCATCCTAGTTTGTGTTTCTAGGTCACCCCTGGGCTGAGAAATTGAATTTTTTCATCTGGCCATCTGGTCATGACCTCGCAATCAAAGATTGTGATCAGAGAATCTCACAATCAAAGAGTTTACAGGCTCACGATCAAAGAATTTGCAGGCTCATGATCAAAGAATAAAAAATGGTGAAATTCAAATTTTACACATAAATACATGGAACCATTGTCATGGTTTGATAAAACAAAGCCTCCTGAGCAAAACCTATCCTCGTTTGTGTTTGTAGGTCACCCCTGGGCTGAGAAATTAATTTTTTTCATCTGGCCTTCTGGTCAACACCTCATGATCAAAGATCACAGTCAAAGAATCTCGTGATCAAAGAATTTGCAGGCTCGCGATCAAAGATCGTTAGCGAGCCACAATCAAAGAATAAAAATGTTTAAAACTCTAATTTTGACACCTTTGAAGCAAACCATGGCCATGGCTTGATATAGCGAAGCTCCCTGAGTAAAACCCATCCAGGTTTTACTTCAGGAGTGACTCCGAGCCAAGATATTTGAATTTTTCCGATGACAAAATGAAAAAAAGATGGCGGCCATTGTAATCAAAGCTTCCCACTGTCTTCAATGAGATTACCTCTTCTGGCAGTGCATTCCAAGTGTCCACCACCCGCACGCAGAAAAGAAGTGCTTCCTGACCTCCCTCCTAAACATTCTACCCTCCAGCTTAAGACTGTGCCTCCTTGTGATATGGTTGCCACTCAGCTTAAAGAGACTATCCTTAACATAGAGAATAATGGATGGGTGACCATCCATAACAAGGCTGTGTTTCATTGAGAGAAGTGAAACCATCACAACCTCGAGAGCGAAGCTCAAGATGTCTCTGTGATGGTTTCACTTCTCGAGAAGAAACATAACCTTTGCTATGGATGGTCACCCATCTGTTATTTTTCATAATGTATGGTGTGTTTTTTTTCAGGAGAAGAGGATGCCAGCAGAACTGGAGCACATGTCGGCTTAGGTATGGTTGGCTGGGGATCTTGTTGCTCCACCCCCAATGCTCCCACGCTGGCTTAGTGACACTGCTTCTCACCGCCGTAGTCCAGCTTGTCGGCAGTGCTCTGGCTTGGCTTTTTCTCTTCTCACGCCACAGCTTGATGTACTGCCACCTTCAAGGGATCATGATAAACTTTACATTTAACAAAATGGTGCTAAACAGAGATATCCCTCACCACGGCCAAGGATCACTACTACCAACCGCCGACACTAGGGACTTCTGCTGTTTACTGGACCGCCGCCACACTGAGGGGACCTGCTGCCGGGGGGGGGGAGCATTCATTTATGTTCAGATGTTTTCCAGCTGCTGTCCCAACCTCACTTCTCAGCGGCTGAGAACATGTCACTTCAGGAGAGAGTTTGTTGTTTTTTTTGAAATGGTAGCGCACGAGGGGGAGTGCTTTCAATCTTGTTATGCTGCAGTAGCTATGTAGCTAGTGCAGCATAACAGCAATGATGACATAGCTACTGTCAGCATAATAACCCTATTCTAGAGATGGATTTCCATCCCTAACAACGTTCTACCATACACTATAACCTTATTTATCCATTTCAAGAACTTGAATGTCCCAATCATGTCTCCTCTCTCTCTCTCTCTCTCCTGTCTTCCAGGGAGTACACGTTCAGTGCCCTCAACCTCTCCTCATATGCCTTGCCCTGTTGACCAGCTATCATTTTTGTAGCCATCCTCTGTACCTTCTCCAGCAGGTTAATGTCCTTTTTGAGGTGTGGGCACCAGTACTGAACTCCATACTCTAGATGTGGCCTTACTAGTGACCTGTACAACGGCAGTATAGCCTCCTCTCTCCTACTACTGATCCCCTGGTTATGCATCCCAGCATCTTGCTTGCCTTTGCTGCTACTTTCTTGCACTGCATGGGGTGATTCAGGTCACTAGTGATCATCACTCCCAGTTCCTTCTCCTCCTCTAATGCAGATACTCAGACTCCACCCAGGTAATACTTTGTCCTGGGATTCTTGGCTCCAACATGCATAACTTTGCATTTCTTGGCATTGAAGCCAAGCTGCCAGATCCTGGACCACCTCCCTAGCTTTTCCAGATCTTCCTGAAGGTCCTGTATCCCTTCAGCTGTGTCCACTCTCCCACAGAGTTTGGTGTCATCTGCGAATAGGCACATTTTGCCTTTAATGCCTATGCACATTTTGCTTTTAATGCCATCTTATCATTAATCATCTTCATGGATGACATACATTTGGGGTTGAGGTATCAGAGACTGGGGGCCCGATTCCAAAAGGACATACACCAGCATAAGGCGAGTTTCCCCAAACCACATGGTGTATCTCGCTACTTATACCAGTCAATACACCAGCCCCTATTCCAAGATGTGGGTTATGCCTTGGCATTTGTGTGCTGCAACAAATGCAGTTTACACCAGCACTTACACTGCAGCCCACAATGCTTGGTGCAACTGTGGGTTATGAAAGCAACCTAGCCCAACTCCAGTAGGGTGGCTGTCATTACCAGCAAGTGCAATTCCAAAAGCTGTTGTGGCTAAGTTAGAACAGCTCTGAGCTGCTCTATGTGGCAACCAATGGTGCCATCCATTGGCTGCCCACCTCCTGGCTCCAATGTAATGGCACTGACGTGTCTCCCGTGTCCCCTATTGTATACTCCTGCCCCAACCCCCATATAGCAGGGACCCTTGGGGGGTCCATTCTCCAGCATACCTCCCTGACACCTGTGTCACCTATTCTGACTGCCTGCATGCCCCCTAGTGCAGCTGGTGGTGTTCTGCAATGGGGAGTGCTTCGGGGGGGGTCACCTGGCATTCATAGTGAGTTGTGACTTGCAGCAGATATATGCCATACACGGGCTACAGTCACATGCATGGCGTATATTGCAGGTCGCAATTGCTGGGACCCTGCTGCTTCTGGAATGTGGTGTAGGGTCCCTGGCATAGAGATGACCAGTGTAACTCGCAAGTGCATGCAAGTTATGCTGGCCATCTTGGAATCGGGCCCCGTGACTTTAAAAGAGAATTTAAATGATTTGGGGACATTTTACTGTTTAGCTTTGGGGTTGGGTGAAAAATGTGTGTTACAGAAAATTCTAGATTTTTTGTCAGGGGAGGAAAATTCATTCTTGTGCAAATGTTATTGTACTGCACAGCCATTTTTTCTAGTTACTGATAGAGCCATTGCTGAAATATCAAGCATTTGTCAATGCTGAATGTTTGCTTGCTGGTATTAGCATTGAAAGTGCAAGAGTTAGATATAAGCAGAATAGGAATGGCAGTGAAGTATTGAACTTCACATGAACCCCACCTCTGCCCTGCAGAGATGGACAGGTATTGGGTATGCCTTTGGGTCATCGCTCATAATGCTCACGCCATTTCACCTCACCCTATTCTGCAGATAGCGACAAGTGTTGAGGTGTGACTTGGGGTGTTCGGCTTTACAGTCACCCCATTCCATAAGGACATACACTGAAATAGGTGCAGTATAGGAGAATTAGGTGAATTCTAGGGCTGAAGAGTCCAAGGCACACCTTGATGCCTGTCACTGGCTGCAGGATGGGGGTGGAATGGCATGAGCATTACAGCCTGCAATCCAAAGACACACCCCTGACACCTGTCAGTCTGTACAGGGTGGGATATTATGGTTAGAAACCGTAACTCCCCGGGCGTTTGTTGGTATTTGCACTACAGATTTTCAACATGGCCTTTTTGTAACTCCCACCTCATGAAAGCGTTTGGTACCTCTGCTCATGAACAGTGGCACTGTGATTTTGTTAATCTGTCTTAAATGTTGATTTGCTACAGTGACCATGCCATTCTGTGCCAGATGTGTGAAAACACAGTTTGGCCAGGATGTGAAAAATGACAGCAGTCCTGTTCATAAGGAGGTGTGATAAAATGCCATTGTTGAAAATCTGGAGTGAAAATATTAAAAAGTCTCTAAGTTATGAGCGTGCATGGAAACTGCACAATGCACGCTCGTAATACAGTCATCTTGTGAAAATATTCTCACCAAATTTTTTACATAGGCATTTTGGGACCTCCACTCACGAACAGTGTCACTGTGATTATGTTAATCTGCCCAGAATGCTGATTTTCCTTAGCAACCATGCCATTCTGTGCCACATGTGCAAAACCACATTTTGGGCAGGATGTGAAAAATGACAGCTGTACTGTTCATAAGGAGGTGTGAAAAAAATGGCAATGCTGAAAATCTGGAGTGAAAATATTAAAAATTCTCGGAGTTACCAGCATGCATAGAAACAGTGCAATGCACGCTCATAACACAGTCATTTTTTTGAATTGTTTCACCAGATTTTCAACATAGGCTTTTTGGGAGCCCTCCTCATAAACAGTAACACTGTCGTTTCATTACTCAGTCCCAAAAAGTGATTCCATGCAGTGACCATGAAATCACCTTTTGTGACCGAAGAATGACATGACAGTGATTCAGTTCATGCAGTGGGGTCCCAAGAACTCCATGTTGAAAATGTGGTGCCAAAATTCACAAAAATGGCCGAGATATTCACCTAAGTTGAAAAAACCCATGTATACCATTATACAGTTTACCAGCATTTCTTCAGTTCATGGTCGGCTTTGAAGAGTAAAGATGTGTTCTCAGTCCACCGAAGATTGTCACACCAGACTCCGGAGGTAAGTATGGGGTGAGAGGGAGTGAGGGGATGCAGGGTGCTCAGAGGGTGGGTGAGGGCTGGGGAATGGGACCCAGCGACGAGGGTCCATTTCCTTTGTTTCAGGTAACAAAAATAAAAAAACATCACTGCAGACTGTTTTCTGTTTTTTTACAGGTTTTGGCCATTCTGGGGTGGGCTCCCAGTGTGGCACACGGTCAAGTTGGGGTGGCACCAGGAAAATGCCGATGTGATGGGGTGGTTAACATGCTGACAGGGGGATTGGGTACCCCTGTGAGCAAGCATGTCTGTGTTTGCGGGCATGATGCAGAGGGGGATTGGGCACCCCCTCGGCAGACCACAACAGTAAAGGGGGCACATGTGCTGACAGGGGGATTGGGTACCCCTGAAGTTGGCTTCCTAGGGACTGTGAGCGATGGGTTGCAAGCCGCCACCTGCCATGTTTATTGAAATATTACATCAGGCAAGGCACACCCTGCAATGATAGGTCAGTCCCTCATTGCAGCGGCGAATTTGTTTCAAGTTGGTGGCACGCTTGCTGAACTAGTGTCAGCAGCAGCATGCTGCCACATTGGGGAAACACAGCCAAGCCTCAGAATGCAGTGGGGGCATTGGCAGCCACAGTGCACACCTCCAAAACCCCACTTCTCTGCTAAGTTGTCACATAATTTTTCTTGTGCATGCACGCAAGCAAACATAAAAAGTAATAATTATTCGCTGACTGCTAAATAAATTAGTTCTAATTTAAAGAGATGTCTACCTCTGTGATAATTCATGTAGCCCTATTGTAGTAAGGGAGTCATATCCCAAATTTTTTTATTTTATTTATTTATTGGAAACAATCGGAATTACAAACCTTTGAGTCACAGACTCTTTTGCAAAGGCTCCACATCGGTTACAAAGGGTGGAGGGAAGACAGATACAGTAGAGAACAAACTTGAAACAGATAGAATATACATAACAAAATCACAGGAGTATTCCAGGCAAAACTTAATGACTGGTAAGGAAGTTAGGCTGCAATCTTGGGTTACCCAGGCAGGGATTTGGTGAGTTACGTGGGGCCTTGTGAGACCCTGAGTCAAGAGTAGGGGGAGGGAGGGCGTTCATCTGGGTGAGCAGAGTTAGCCGCAGTCACATATGGCTCTTTCAAGGAGGTGAGCTTTGAGGCCTGTTTTAAATTGAGAGATGCTGTGGGTCTGAGCGAGTGAGTGTGGTAACGCATTGAGCCAGAGAGGGGCTCGGTATCGGAAGGATCTTTGCCCTAGAGAGGTTCTACATTGAGGTACAAGGAAAGGGGAGCTTGCGGAGAGTCTCGTATTGCATCTGTGAGGTGCAGAACTGATTAAGGGGAAAAGTCCGACGGGGGCTAGGTGAAGGTGTATTTTTTTTGCGAGGATGCAGGTGTGGAACTGCAATCGATGTTGGAAGTTTAGCCAACCAGATAACATAAGATCACAGGTGTGGGTTAGCCTCTCACAACCAGTGACTAGGCGGCAGGCTTTGTTCAGGACAATGTTTATCCTATTCAGGGAGGTGGGTTCAGCAGAGCCATATATAGTGATCCCATAGTCCACCAGGGGAGAGGATGGAGGAGGTGACTGCGAGCTGCATAGCCTTGGGGGTAAGCAGTGCTTGAGCGGTACAGGATGCCTACCCTAGAGCTGATAGGGAGGAGAGAATTTGGGTATGCCTCTGGTAAGAGGAGGTGTCTAAAGTGACACCTAGGTATTTGAAATCGGAAACTTGTTCCAGAGGGGCACCTATCGCGTTCTTGATGAGGAGAGCAGACTGACTATGGACTTTGGCGGTGGGCAAAAATCATGGACTTAGTTTTTATAGTTGATAATTAGGCGGTGTTCAGAGAACCAGGTCTCTAGTTCCCGGAATTGCCTTTGAAGGGTCTGCTGGAGGGCGGTAGGGTGGGCGTGTTTCCTGAACAGAACCGCATCATCAGCATAGAGGAGCAACTGACCGCTGCAAGCCTTAGAGAGGGAGTTTAGGAAGAGGGTGAACAGCAGTGGGCCAAGGATAGACCCCTGAGGGACCCCAGAGGAAACTGTTTTAGGGGTGGAGAGGGTAGAGCATATCCTGACTTGTTGTGTACGGCCTGAGAGGTAATCCTTGAACCAGGTCAATGTCTCGGGACCACATTTAGTTTAGGAGGACCTGAAGCAGAAGCTCGTGACTGACCGTCTCGAAGGTCTTGGTTAGGTCCACGTATATGGCCCCGGCAATTGAGCCATGGTCGAGGGCTTCGTGTAGGAACGAGGTGAGCTCTGTGAGAGCGGTGATGGTACTGTGACCTGAGCGGAACCCATGCTGCTCCTGGCTGAGGAGCATATGCTTAGTTAGGTGTTCGGTTAACTGGTCAGAGACTATTCTTTCTAGGGCTTTGGAGAGAGGTGGAAGTATAGAGATGGGTCTGTAGTTACTGGTGTCAGTGGGGTCCCCGCCCTTCAGGATGGGAGTGATTATGGCTCTCTTCCAGGTAGAGGGGAACTGGCCAAGGCAGAGTGAGAGGTTAAGAATTTTAGTGAGGTGCGGTAGCGTGGCATCAAGGGAGAGCCTCAGGAGTTTAAGATCAAGGGTGTCATTGCTGTAGCGGGTATTAGAGATAGCCCTGGTAATATAGCATTTTGCCTCGTGGTAGGTGATGACTCGGCGGAAGGGGGGTATTGGAAGAACTCGAGTTGGGGGAGTGAGGAGGAGGATGTGGGAGAGATCGGAGAAGGCCGAGTTAAGGGCTTCAGCGATAGTGGGATGATCCTGAGTGACCTCACCATTAATAGTGAGTTGCGTGGGGTGGGGGACGAGATTTGCCACTGAGCTCCTTTTGTTGTCCCAGAATTTTCCCATCACCCAGGTAGAGGTTAGGGTGTGTTGGTAGTAGAGGCTTTGCCTGCCTCAAAGCCCATGTACATTATTATGAGCCTCCTGTAGAGTTGTCTATCCAGGTGCTTTGGGAGTCTATGGCTTTGTGCCAGAGGTTATCTCTTTGCTGAAGCAGGCTAAGTAGTGGGGGTGTGATCCAAGGGTGGATCTGGATTTGCAACTAGCTTAGAAAGGGGCGTATAAGTCACAGGCTTTGTTGAAGTGGTTATGAAGTAAGCCAGAGGCGAAGTCAACTGACTGGGCAGTGTAAATGGGTAGCCAGTTGCTGTTGGTTAGGTGGGCTTTAAGGTTCTTTAAACCACCCTTTTTGAGTCACGTTGCCAGGAGATTTTAGGAGTGCAGGGGGCAGCTCACGACCACCAGCAAGTTACTGGTGAGTGGTCGCTGATAGCATCAGGAGCACTGTAGCAGGAGAGTTTCCGGCCGGTTGGTGAAGATGAGGTCCAGGAGGGTGGAGGTCCAGGATCTGAGGTCCCTTCTGGTGGGGAGGTGACTAGTTGGGTGAGATCAAAGGCCAGGCGGCATCTTTGTAGCTGGAAGAGGCCAGGGATAACCAGTTTACATTGAAATCCCCTGCGGATGACGCTAGTGTTGGGTAGATGGGAGATGACTTGAAGAATAGAGTCGAATGCGAGTTTTTGATTTCTCAGGGGATGTAGGCCGAGATGATGTGGAGTGTTTTGTTACCCAGGCTGAGTTTTATTGTGAGAACCTGGGCACCGTATTGTGATGCTGGTGTATGGACTTCAGTGGCATTGAGAGAGGATTTGACATACATTGCACAGCCCCTGCCTCTCTTGCTGTGCCTATCTGCCCGGAAGAGAGCATAATTAGGGAGGGAGACCGCTTCACTGGATATCTTGTCAGTGAGCCAGGTCTCAGAGAGTGCGAGTATGTCAGGAGCATGCTGAGCGATCCAGCCTTGGAGTGGTGTGTGTTTTTTGGGTAGGCTGCATATATTTAGGGTAGCAAGCCGCAGCCGCCCCTCCGGGTTTTTAGGGGGGGCAATCTTGCGAGGTGGACCTGGGTTGGGGTGGATGTTACCAGATACAAGGAGGAGTAAGAAGGTGTGCCGTAGGAGGGCCAGCATGCTGAGTTTTGGTGAGAGACACTGTAACTGGTAGGGTGAGAGACGTTTTGCGTTGGTGGTGGGGATGGGGAGGCTGGGAGTAATACAGGAAAGTAGCTTAAGGGGAGAGAGGGGGGCCATAGAGAGGAAAGGGAGGGTGGTGGGGGCAGGGGGTCTGGGGGGGACACTAGCGGTGCAGCGTATGCCTGGTGTGTGAGTGTGTGTTAAGTTGAGCAAGTGAAAAGTAATGGCCATGGGTTCAGTATGTTTGGTATAGAGGCTGATGGTGGTACAGAATCTGTGTGTACTTTTGGATGCCAAAGGGATGGTGCAACAGTTATAGTGGGAGGGGTTGGGTGCCTCTAGGGGGGGTAGTGGGGCGAGCTGTGGGGTCCAGGCAAGTAAGAGGATAGCTAGTAGTAGAGTGTTCATAGCAACGACAGAGAGAGGGATAGGTGCTGCAGCAGCCACTAGTGTACAGTTTGTATAATCTGCTGCTGGTAAGTTGGCTGATAGGTTATTTCAGCCTGACACCTGACCTCACTTCCCTATAAATTGGAGAGCCGAGCAAGGGTGGTGGTGGGGGCGGTGGGGAGCGAACCGCGTAGCGTTCAGCGGGGTTATAGCTGCCCTGGTACAAGCTCCAAACGTCCTGCAGTTTTGTTTTTTTTTTTTTTTTTTTTTTAAATTAGCCGCCCTGCCGTTGGGCTTAGCCACAGAGGGGGATTCAAAAGAGAGTTCTGAATGGACACGCTGGTAGGAGAAAAGGGCGCCAACAAGAATACAAGCATGGTCTTTCTTCCAAGTGGTGGCAGTTACCTTGGTTGGGGGTTCGGGGCTGGCTCGCTCCTTCGATGTGGGGGAGGGCTCTGATGCGACCTCCGCTCCTCGGTGGCATGTGCAAGCCTGAAAGGACAACAGGAGACAGGATTAAGTAGGTCTGGGGAGGTGGGAGGAGTGAGGCAGATCAAATCAGGGGATGGAGGACAGCTGGGGGAAGGGCGAGAGGAGGAGAAAGGGAGACGCTGGGAATCTCAATGCTGGTATAATTAAGCCAGGAGATGCTGGGAGCGTGGTAATGGCTGTTTGCTAACTTCACATAGAATAAAACAAGGCAATGGGGAATAAAGTGAACTCAGCATGCATGGATTACAGCAAACACATTTTCCTTAAAACAACTGCTCTAAATAAAGCTGCCCTGTTACAGAAAGCTCGCAGTACCAGCCCTGCCAAGCTGCCCTGGTACAAGCTCCAAGCGTCCTGCAGTTTTGTAAGTTTTTTTTTTTTTTTTTTTTAATTAGCAGCCCTGCCGTTGGGCTTAGCCACAGAGGATTCAAGAGAGTTCTGAATGGACACGCTGGTAGGAGAAAAGGGCGCCAACAAGAATACAAGCGTGGTCTTTCTTTCAAGCGGTGGCAGTTACCTTGGTTGGGGGTTCGGGGCTGGCTCGCTCCTTCGATGTGGGGGAGGGCTCCGATGCGCCCTCGCGACCTCCGCTCCTCGGTGGCGTGTGCAAGCCTTGGTTGGGGTTTCGGGGCTGGCTCGCTCCTTCGATGTGGGGGAGGGCTCCGATGCGCCCTCATGACCTCCGCTCCTCGGTGGCGTGTGCAAGCCTTGGTTGGGGGTTCGGGGCTGGCTCGCTCCTTCGATGTGGGGGAGGGCTCCGATGCGCCCTCGCGACCTCCGCTCCTCGGTGGCGTGTGCAAGCCTTGGTTGGGGGTTTGGGGCTGGCTCGCTCCTTCGATGTGGGGGAGGGCTCCGATGCGCCCTCGCGACCTCCGCTCCTTGGTGGCGTGTGCAAGCCAGTATCATCCAGCCCTGTGACTAACCTTCCTTGCAGCTAGTCAGATCCCATCTCCCAGATAGGTGAAAGCAGTGTGCAGGCAGGTGTTATAACTCCAGTTAAGTAGTTTAAGTAATGAAAACAATAATGCAGGGAGATTTATATTCCCAATAAGCACTGGGCAGTGTGAATTGATATAAATAAGACAAGCATTAGAAAACCACATTTTCTTTTATTTATGCAGACTGCCAAATTCCTCTGCACTCATCAAACTCATAAGCTTTGCCAAGTAACAGTGTCTTTAAATTCATAGCAGAGAGATAAGCTGATTTTTTAAAACTTTAAACTGTTGGTAAGCATGTTGTTCAGAGTCCAAGACCACACTCTCAAAAAAAAAAATCTGCCTTGCCTTTACCCAGGTTATTGCCTTGTTCCCTCCCTCCCAGACAGAAAACACTAAAAAAATTATTTTCCTCGAGAATAAGATGCTGCCTAAACAGAATGGAATAAATCTGTGACTGCTGCTAAATGTATTTTTTTTAAATCAAATGGATGGATGTGAGACAACTGCACAATTAATCATTCAGTCTACTCTCCTCCTCAGTCTCAAGACTTATGATGACTGAGGAACCAATATTATTCTTCCCTCCCCTCCCCATACACACTGTTATTCTGTGCTGATACTGCTGTAAGTAAAAAGGAAAAAAACATTTGTTTTTAAGGTTGGTGAGTAGTGACTTGATTTTCACCACAAAGGACTCTGAGAGCTATCCTCTAGAGTGATCACCCACAGGCACCCACACACCCTCCTGGCACTCCTGCTTGATTTTCCCTTCCCCCTCCTGAGTCTGATGCCCTCCATCCAGTGAGTCCTTCTAAATAAACTGCCTTAGTGAAGTTTTCTTTTCAATGCAAGCAGCAATATTATTTTTTTTTCCCTTTAGTTTAGATTTTTTTTTCTGGCCCACGGCCACTCAATGAAGAATAATGAGAGAACACTAACTAGAGGAGTTAACTGCTCGTCTCTCCAACACAAACTGCTCAGGAAGAAGATTGCTGCTTCATGCTGGCCAGCCACCCACATGACAGTATTGCTGCATGTTCCAATAGCTAGTCTCTGATGCAGTTTTTACAGCAACAAATCACCCACCAGTTTAAATCCTTTCCTGGAGGGACTCTAAGACTGACGGGGTTGGGGGTTGGCTGCTGGCAGGCACAGGCTACACGTCACATGATGGAGTGGAGCAATTTTAACTGTATTGTAGGGGCAAACTGGGTGAACCAAAGTTCGCAAATTTCATACATATGTTTGCACATCCGTAGACTAGTGCAAACACTTGCAGCCCTACTTATTGTTACTTCCATACTGTTTCACATCATCTATTTTGTGGTTATGTAAACATGTGACAGCAGCACAATAGCTAATGCGAAAAGGTCAGCTGACCAGTACTTAGGTGTGGGAGTACAGTAGGACTGGTGACCTGCAAACTGGAGCTTCATAATCCTTTCTAGAAATCATCAGTGCTGAGTCAGCTCTGAAGAATTTCTCCAAGGGATAATCACTTAGTTTTCATTCCTCAGGAGCAGTGTTTCAAACAGTGGAGAGTTACCCTTGTTCAGTGGGGACATCCATCTCTTGTATTTAGATTTTTTTCATACTTTAAGCATATAATAAATTATTTTACAGGTTTATTAAGACAGGCAGACTGTTTCATATGGTTGTGAGTATCATCTCTTGCATTCTTAAGGCACTGGAATTGCTCAACTTTGGTTTACAGTTCTCTTGCCCTAGCAATACATGTGGAGACACTCGTATAGCTCTCTAGTCAGCCTAATCACAGTTGAATCCCTGGGCTGCAACCCACCACTAATGTTAGCTACGGAAAATGGTGGGTTGACTCTGGGAGTGGCAGGGCTTACAAAATTGCTAATCAGGGATGGCAGGATTGGCAGATATAATAAACATTTGCAGAACATTGAGTCAGCCAAAAATTCCATGGAACAATTAATGTACTAACTCGGGGGCAGACCCACATTTTGTTATGGGGCTCAGACAAGTGAGTGTTAACCTGGAAGTGATTTACTTTATCTTGGGCATATAACCTTTAGCTTTTCATACCTGAGTCAAGGCAGTTTTCTCTGCCTTGTAGTGTGACCCTGAATTGTGTGTCATACAACTCCTGTACTTGTGGTATATTTATTAGCTGCACAGTAAGCAGGGCCAGCTATAGAGTTGTGAGGACCACCAGTAAACTACATCATGGGGCCCTTATCCAATCCAGTTTGACCATGTCTTTTACCCTGTGCTGTATACTAAACATTTTATACAGATAACAATGTGAGTCTTTTGGTCCCTCTGCTGATCCAATCCAGGTCTGTTCATCAACCTTTGAATGGCTGGACCACACCTTGGTGAGTTATTTCATGACATTATGACACCACATCAGAAGGTTCCACAGAGCCAGTGATGGCCTTTTATTGTTGTTTTACTTTAAACATGACAATAATTAAGAAAAGTTTAAAGTAAAGTGGTACTCTGCAGAGGTTCCCCACGAGTGAGGGGAAGGGTCAGCAACCGCAGGGTTTGCTGGTACCTGTAACTGACTATGTTAGTATGTACAGGTGCTAGACTGTGCAATGACTTTTGCTTCATCATAAAGAAGCTAACTTTTTGTACATTAGTGACAGCAAGCTGCATGTCACACAAATCCTGTAATTCAGGCACATTGGGGGATATGCACAAGAAAAGGAATTGCCTACGGTCTATGTATCCATGGTGTGTAGGCAACCCTAAATTGGAATGTTGTCCACCGGGGGGTCCTGCTGATCCCTGGCAGGGGCACAGCCTTTCCACACTTGATCCCCAGTGGTTCGTGCAGCTACACACAGGGCAATCCAGTGGAATGTCAGGGGCATGTCTGCACTCCATGCCACAAGAAGGTGCGGGGTGCTGTGTATGAAGTGCACAAGATATGGCAGCAGGGATCCTGCCATACAGTAGCAGCCACAGACACTGGCAGCTATTTCCCCAAATGTCTGTGTTATTTCCAGAAATATCTCATGCTTTCTTCATTTCCACAGTAGGGCAGCAGAGAGAAACTCTTTAGAAATATCTGGAAATAGCTGGCAATGTAGGTGGCTACTGCTGTAGCTGTCATGTGCCCCAACTGACTTCCCCTGCCAACTGTGGCAAACCTTACACCACCCCTACCATGCTGCCTCAGCCCTCTGGTCAGGCAGGGAGGGCTCAGTGCTGGGGGCAGCCATCGGGGCACTTACGCAATGATTTTAAATTTAGAGACCTGCACCATCCCACAGTCCCGTGTTCTGCATGGAGCAGGGTATCCACTACTGGACCAGGATGGGCATCAATTGAATGCCCACCAGTGTCCTCTGATCTGCTCCCCTTTCACCAGTGTGTTGGGGGTGGAGCCATGAACAGGCACCCTGTGGTGGCCAGTAGTCATGAATGCTAGCCACCACACACCTGTCCGTGGATGTGGAGGTACACTGGCTGGGTGTGAACCTCTCGGGCATACCTGCACCAAAATGGTGCAGAAGAACCATTATCAGTAGCACAGTTGGGATAAGTAAAAGGCAAGGCAACTGTATGTTGCATAGCTTCCCATCCGTGAGGCTCAGAGTGCTGTACAAGATGTTAGACAGTACTATGACTGCTTCATCAGCTATGACTGCTTCATCAACTATGACTGCTTCATCAGCTATGACTGCTTCACCATCATTAAGGATCTCTTTTCTTTCTCTGTTACTAATAGCAAGTTGCATGTCCTACTAATACAAAAATGTAATCATGTGTTTAGTAGCCTAGTAGCTATTGGTACCAGATGACAAAATGATTGTTGCTTTATCATTAAAGAGCTTTATTTTCTGCAGTGGTAACAGCCAGATGCCTCTCACACTGATCCTGTAAGTCAGGCATATTTTAGTAGCCTAGTACTGTAGCTATAGGTACTACTGTATATGGTAATATTGTACAACTGTTGCTGCATCATTAGTGAGTTAATGTGTTTTCTGCATTAGCAACAGGAAGATACTTATTACCGATGCATATTTTTAACAGCACAGTAGGTATAGGCACTCTATAGTACTACCACATTTGCGTTATAAGGAGCTAATGTTTTCTGCATCGGTTGCAGTTAGTAACATGCAACTTAAAAAATCCTACAATGGAGACATATAATTAGTAGATTAGTAGGTATACATACTAGAAAGTACTGCAATTGTTACTTCATCAGTAAGGGGCTAATTCTTTTCCTGCTGTACTGACAGTGAGAACAGTTGTGGGTCAAACAAATCCTAAAATTGAGGCATATAATTAGAAGATTAGTAGCAGAGGGACTAGGAGGACTATGACTCTTCCTTCATCATAAAGGAACTAACATTCTCTGCATTACTATGAACTGCCTTCTGCTAGGCCATAATTTTGGTATATCGTTTGCTAACTCTTTATTTTTCTTATTTATTTGTGTTGTTTGACCAGGAAAGGCACACTTAGTTGTGATAGCCTGTTTCCAGGTGCAGCATGAGGGGGATGAGTTACATGGACCCGTTTTATTTATGGAGCAATGCTGGAAACTCCCCAACTCTTCATCGATAAGTGACAATAGATCTTCAACTTCCAACTGTACAGTGACCAAAGGAGGGCAGAAGTGACCCCAGTTTAACAGCTCAGACTTCGCACTTCATGGAGTTCACCACGAACTGTGCAACTTCACATAGAATTTCACTAAGTGAAATTCGCACTGAGCATGCCGATAAAGTATGGAGTTTATACTTTGCCTAGAAAACACCACATGAAGTTCTGTAATTCAGCACTTCATGCCTATGGTTTTGCTGTGAAATGACAAATTTTAAAGTAAACTTCCAGCATGTGCAGCACATTATGAAAACTCTGTGAAGTACATATGAAGCCAGTTTGTGGCAACTTCATTCACAAGGTTTAACTATGCCCAGCCTAAGTTGAACCTCAGTAGTGCAGCACCCCTTGTACTGTGCTAGAATGTTAGTCATGGGTATTACCTCAAGTGGGGCTTGAACCTATGATCTTTTGAACTTCTGGTTCTAAAGGCGAGCATGCCACCTACTGAGGCACACATATTGTTTCTTCCTGCCTAAAAATCACATTACATGGTGTTATATTTAATGTGTCAACATGAATTCACTGCTTCCCATACTGTAGTAAAATGTACCAAAATATACATTTTTTAATTCTTTTTTAACAGGGTAAGGCCCACTAGGCACAACTGCCTGTTTTCAGGGGCGACCTGGGAGTACTAGGGAGGTTAAGTGACTTGCTCAGAGTCACACAGTATGCAAATGGAGGTTGTGGGAATCAACTCTAGGTCTGTCTGCTGGATGTATCAAGCTCATTCACAGCTCATTACTGTAACCTCGAGTCTAGGCTATGCTGTTAGCCCCGTACAACATTCTGCATGCCCTGCCCAATATAGTACTATCACAGATTCCCTAAAGTACTATTACACTGGCAATGAGGCATAAAGCATGCTTCCAAAAACATTGTGTTTTTGGATAAATCCCTAAGTGAATACCCACTAGCATTTCTAAAAAAAAAGTTTAAGAATACTCACAGATAACTCCACACAGGCCAAGAAAAGAAACTAAACAGTGTGTGTGTGTGTGTGGGGGGGGAGTAGAGGAAGTGCCTTAGGTGTAACAAAGGGGTAAAATATTCCCGCAAAAGGGGTGATAGCAATACTAGTAAGAACAAGCATTTGTCAATGCCGAACGTTCGCTTGCAGGTATTTGCAGTGGTGTTTGGCATGTATGGTGCTTTACCCTAATGCCCTGTGCAATTGCTGGTATTTGCACAATAAATTGTCAGCACGACCTTGTTGTTACCCCCATTGTGCCGGCAGGTATGGAAACACGCTGTGGGAGAATGTGAAAATGACAGCTGTAACTGCTCATAAGGAAGTGTGGTAAATGGCAATGTTGAAAATCTGGGTGGAAATATTGAAATTGCAAACCTACGCGTAGCGTGTGGAACTGTGCAACGCACTGTAAAACAGTCATTGTGCAGGATTTTTTCACCAAATTTTCAACATTGCCATTTTAAAACCTCTGCTAATGAACAGTGTCACTGTGATTTTCTTACTGTGTCCATATTGATTTCGCATGACCTGACTGCGCCATTGTGCAGTACATGAGTGGAAAGACGCTTTGGGCAGGATGTGAAAATGACAGCTATACTGCTCATAAGGAGGTGTGGTAAAATGGCAATGTTGAAAATCTGGAGTGAAATATTGAAAATTTGCAAACTTACGAGCATGCATAGGAACTGCATAGCAGAGTCATAAAACAGTCATTTTAGAATTTTTCACCAAATTTTCAGCACAGCCATTTTAAGACCTCTGCTCATGATCAGTGTCACTGTGATTTTCTTAATGTGTACCATACATTGAGTTCGCACACCGACTGCGCCATTGTGCGCTACATGTGCAGAAACACATTTTGGGCAGGATGTGAAAAATGACAGCTGTACTGCTCATGAGGAGGTGTGGTAAAATGGCAATGTTGAAAATCTGGAGTGCAAATATTGAAATTTGCAAGCGTCACAGTGTGCGTAGGAACTGTGCACCACCTTCATTAAAACAGTCATTTAGGAATTTTTCACCAAATTTTCAACCTAAGCCATTTAAGACCTCTGCTCATGAGGCAGTGCCACTGTAATTTTCTTAATGTATTCCATACATTGATTTCGATCAACCGCGTCATTGTGCGCTATGGGCGGAAACACGCTTGGTGAGATGTGAAAAATGACAGCTATACAACTCATAAGAAGGTGTGATAAAATGGCAATGTTGAAAATCTGGAGTGAAAATATTGAAAATTCGCGAACTTATGAGCCTGCATAGGAACTGCGCAACGCACGCTCATAAAACAGTCATTTTTTGGAATTTTTGCACCAAATTTTCAACATGGAGTTATTGGGACCCCTTCTCATGAATGATGTCATTGTCACAGCATTATTCAAGGCTGAAGGGTGATTTCGCACAGTGACTGCGCAGTGCCTGTGAAATCACCCTTTGGGCCCTAATAACGCCATGACAGTGACATCATTCATGAGAAGGTGTCCCAAAACCCCATGTTGAAAATTTGGTGCAAAAATTCCAAAAAATGACTGAGATATGCAATAAAGTTGAAACCCCCCTATGTAGGCCATTATACAGCTTACAGGCATTTCCTCAGTTCGCGGTCGGCTTTGAAGAGTGCAGACGTGTTCCCGGTCCACCGAAGATCACGCTACGCGGAGTCCGGAGGAAGTATGGGGTGAGGGGTGGGAAGCTGTGCACAGTGGGTGGGTGGGTTGGGGAGGGGGCTGAAGACGCTACGAGGGACCGCTTTTGTTTTCCAGGTTAAAAAACAAGACGACGTGGGACCTTTGCCACGCTGGGGTGGGCTCCCAGCATGGCAGAAGATGGCTGGGGGTGAGGAGCGACAGGGATTGGGCACCCCGTCGGCAACCACCACGGGAGCAGGAGCCGACGGGGATTGGGCACCTGTCGGCAAAGTGATGAACGGTTTGCCACTCTGGGGTGGACTCCAGCATGGCAGCAGGACAGCTTGGGGGCCATGGAGCCGACGAGAGGATTAGGGGCTCCCAGTGTGGCACCAAAGCTTTGGGGCGATGACGGATCGCGGGTAACGGGGAGTAGCACGCGGATGGTGGGGAGGAAATGGGTGGACGCCGAGGGCAGCGTTTCAGTACATGGCAGCGTGTGCTTCCTTTGAAGCAGAGGAACACCGCTGTCATACTGAGCTCCTGCACCCATTGGTGCAGGACCACCATGCCTGCTCAAGGGAGCAGTGCACTGGTGGGAGAGGCACACCTCAAGTGTGCTACTTCTCCTAACTACGCCTGCGCATGCGCCAAGAAGCGATAAAAAAGAAAGGACAAGTAGGCCAGTACATGCCTATGATCCAACATTGTCCATTTAAAAGAAAGAAATTGGCTGGAGGGAAAGGTATGCCTGTTCGCAGATGGCAAAAAAATCTGCAATAGAATGGACACACTGGGGGTGCAAAAAATGAAGGAAGATCTGAAGAAAACTAAAAGACTGGTCAAGGGTTTGGCAACTTGGCTTCAATGACAAAAAGTGCAAAATTAGGCACATGGGGCACAGAAACCCAAGGGCAACACATCAGTTGGGGGAG